>JAODAL010075511.1:0-13968 GCA_025379985.1 Phyllomedusa bahiana
ACAGTTTCTCTTTTGGACTATGTTGGACTACATCGGACCAGTGTTGGATCAATTTCATTAATAAAATATCTCAACAGGGCTCATGTTGGGGAGTGTTTATTTAAATAAAATGTTTTTGTGTTGTGTCATTATTGTTTTTTGTTGTTTTTTTTCATTTTATTCCAGTGCTATTAATGGAGGTGTCTGACATACACCTCCCCATTCCTAGTGTTTGGACTTGGTGTCAGCCAGTAGTGTTGGAATTTGTAGAGTTGGAAGTCGTATCAGCCTGCAGCTGCCGGTTGTACCTTGGCTGATTATGAAACATGAAGAGGACCCTACATTTTTTTTTTTTAATAAAAACTATTTTTTATTTATTGATTACAGTTGATGCTCAGTTTTAGATTTTCAATAAATAAATAGAAAAAATTATGTGGGGTACCCCCCCTTTTTCCATAATCAGCCAAGGTAGAACCAGCAGCTGCAGTCTGATACTATCAGGATGGGAAGGTTCATGAATATTGGACCTTTCCCATCCTAAAAATACTAGCCCGAAGCCATCCCAGAGGCGAACCATAACATTAGAGGGTCCCCTCTGAAGATTACCCGCTCCTCCCAGTACCCCCTGAGGGTGTTAGGTACTTAAGTAACAGTGAGAGGAGGTTAATGTCAGACATAGGGTGAAAAAAAACCACCATTTGGCTGCCCACCAAGTCTCAGCGATAGAAATGGAGAGGCATCTGTCAGACACATCACATTACTAACACTAGAATTAAATGGAAAAAAGACACTGATACTAAACACAATTTTTCATTTAAAATAACATTCCCCAACACTAGCCCTGTTTCTCCATTTTATTAAAATTTTAAGATTTACTGGATAGGCTAACAATATTTGGGTGTCAGCCAGTAGTGTTGGAATTTGTAGAGTTGGAAGTCGTATCAGCCTGCAGCTGCCGGTTGTACCTTGGCTGATTATGAAACATGAAGAGGACCCTACATTGTTTTTTTTAATAAAAACTATTTTTTATTTATTGATTACAGTTGATGCTCAGTTTTAGATTTTCAATAAATAAATAGAAACAATTATGTGGGGTACCCCCCTTTTTCCATAATCAGCCAAGGTAGAACCAGCAGCTGCAGTCTGATACTATCAGGATGGGAAGGTTCATGAATATTGGACCTTTCCCATCCTAAAAATACTAGCCCGAAGCCATCCCAGAGGCGAACCATAACATTAGAGGGTCCCCTTCTGAAGATTACCCGGCTCCTCCCAGTACCCCTGATGTGTTAGGTACTTAAGTAACAGTGAGAGGAGGTTAATGTCAGACATAGGGTGACAAAAAACCACCACTGGCTGACACCAAGTCTCAGCGATAGTAATGGAGAGGCATCTGTCAGACACATCACATTACTAACACTAGAATTAAATGGAAAAAAGACACTGATACTAAACACAATTTTTCATTTAAAATAACATTCCCCAACACTAGCCCTGTTTCTCCATTTTATTAAAATTTTAAGATTTACTGGATAGGCTAACCCATACACATTTGATAGCTGTCAGCAAAATACTAGTCAGTGTTTCTGCATTTTTACAGAAGTGAGTAGAGGAGTGAAGAAATTAGACGATACTTTAGAGGATAAACTGAGTATATTTGATGGTAAGCTTTCGAGAGTACTAGCTCTCTTCTACAGACTTGGTTATCCCACCATGTTTGAAGAAGAGAGCTAGTACTTTCGAAAGCTTACCATCAAATATACTCAGTTTATCCTCTAAAAGGTATAGTCTGATTTCTTCACTCCTCTACTCATTGGACTATGTCAAACTCGGTCTGGTTTACTGATGGTCATGGAATAAAAAAGGGAAAGCAAAAGACTTATCAGAGAAGAAGTCACCTGTGAGTCACTGGATGTAACTGCACTGTATTCACTTATAAATTTATATGTCTGCAGAGTGTATGTGTATTAAAATGATATTTACCACAATACAGAATGGCAGTAACAATAGTCCTAAGATAATGGCTTATATTCAGGAACAGTATGGTAGTATTATTAACCCCTTACAGACAGTAGACATATGGGTACATCCTATTGCTGGTAAGTAGCTATGCAGCGAGCTTACTTGCCAAACCCATTCCATAGGCAGCAGGTGCCATGATTATTACAGCCAGGGCAGTTCCTAGGCTAAATTTCACTCAGGGCGAGGTGAAGAAATGTCGCCCCACCTCTTCCCCCCGTAACATATGGCGCCAGATTGCATCACCATAAACCAAAATATACAAAAAGCTTTACCACAATCTGCTACATATAAAACTACCAAATAATAGTTATACAGTTAAAAAATAACACTGCTGCACGAAACCAGAATCCCAAGACCACAAAGCCCAAACATATCACCAGCACACAGTGACCGAATAAAATAAAACCACACCATGACCACATATCACCACCATACAGTGACTAAATAATACAAACTGACCATTACTGAGTATAAACGATTATACTACAACCAATATTCCCGGCATACAGTGACCATAAAAGTGGTGGATACCCGCTGTACACAGGCTCTGCAGGCATTTAAGCGATTACAGTAAAGTTATATTTAGTGACTCACAGGTGACGTCTCTGAAGAGTTATTCTTTCTCTTCTTCTTCTTTTCCATCTGTCCCAGACGCCATGACGACTACTCCCGACTCTTCACTGTAAAATTTACAAAACAAACATCTTAAGACTCCTCAATTTATCAGCACTTCTCTACCAATTCCTATCTCTATACAAACTCCCCATCTATAGCACCTCATATGGTAGCCATGTTATATGCCCCCTGTAGCCACATAGTAGCCCCCTGTAGCCACGTACTAGCCCCCTGTAGCCAATGATGCCCCCGTAGCCAGTGATGTCTCCTTAGCCAGGTGATGCCCCCCTGTATCCAGGTGATGCCCCTGTGGCCAGGTGATGCCCCGTTGTAGCCAGTGATGCCCCCTGTAGCCAGTAGATGCCCCCCTGTAGCCAGTGATGCTCCCCTGTAGCCAGTGATGCCCCCATTGTAGCAAGTAATGCCCCCTGTAGCTAGAAGATGCCCCTCTGTAGCCAGTGATGCCCACATTGTAGCCAGTGATGCCCCCTGTAGCCATTGATGCCCCCATTGTAGCCAGTGATGCCCCCCTGTAGCCAGTACATGCCCCCTTGTAGCCAGTGATGCCCCCATTGTAGCCAGTGACTCCTCCTGTAGCCAGTGATGCCCCATTGTAGACAGTGATGTCCCCTGTAGCCAGTGATGCCCGCATTGTAGCCAGTGATGCCCCCTGTAGCGAATGATGTCCCTCTGTAGCCAGTTATGCCCCCATTGTAGCCAGTGATGCCCCCATTGTAGCCAGTGATGCCCCTTGTAGCCAGTTATACCCCCCATTGTAGCCAGTGATGCCCCCATTGTAGCCAGTGATGCCCCCTGTAGCCAGTGATGCCCCCATTGTAGCCAGTGACGCCCCCTATAGGCAGTACATGCCCCCCTGTAGCCAGTGATGCCCCCATTGTAGCCAGTGATGCCCGCTGTAGCCAGTGATGCCCCCATTTTAGCCAGTGATGCCCCCTGTAGCCAGTAGATGCCCCCCTTAGCCAGTGATGCCCCCATTGTACCATTTTATGCCCCTGTAGCCAGTTGATGCCCCCTTTTAGCCAGTGATGCCCCCTTGTAGCCAGTGATGCCCCTTTTAGCCAGTTGAGCGCCCTGTAGCCAGTGATGCCCCCATTGCAGCCAGTGATGCCCCCTGTAGCCAGTGATGTCCCTCTGTAGCCAGTGATGCCCCCTTGTAGCCAGTGATGCCCCCGTT
Organism: Phyllomedusa bahiana; assembly: GCA_025379985.1. Taxonomy (NCBI): domain Eukaryota; kingdom Metazoa; phylum Chordata; class Amphibia; order Anura; family Hylidae; genus Phyllomedusa; species Phyllomedusa bahiana. Next base: position 3,812 of record JAODAL010075511.1, read on the forward strand.
TGGGCCATTATGCCCCCATTGTAGCCATATGCCCCCCCTTGTAGCCAGTGATGCCCCTGTAGCCAGTGATGCCCCCATTGTAGCCAGTGATGCCCCCCTGTAGCCAGTACATGCCCCCCTGTAGCCAGTGATGCCCCCATTGGATCCAGTAATGCCCCCTGTAGCCAGTGATGCCCCCATTGTAGCAGTAATGCCCCCTGTAGCCAGTGATGCCCCCTGTAGCAAGTGATGCCCCCATTGTAGCCAGTGATGCCCCCTGTAGCCAGGTTTAAGCGCCCTGTACCAGTGATGCCCCAATGTAGCCAGTGATGCCCCCCGTAAGCCATGATGCCCCCCTGTAGCCAGTTTTTGCCCCCATTGTAGCCAGTTATGTCCCCATTGTAGCCATGGATGCCCCTGTAGCCAGTTATGCCCCCATTGAAATCATGATGCCCCCATTGTAGCCAGTTATGCCCCCATTGTAAACCAGTGATACCCCCTTAGCCAGTGATGCCCCTATGGGAGCCAGTTATGCCCCATTGTAGCCAGTGATGCCCCTCTGTAGCCAGTTATGCTGCATTGTAGCCAGTGATGCCTCCAATTGTAGCCAGTGATTTCCCCCTGTAGCCAGTGATGCCCCCATTGTAGCCATTTCATGCCCCCCTGTATCCAGTACATGCCCCCCTTTAGCCCATTATGCCCCCATTGTAGCCAGTGATGCCCCGCTGTAGCCAGTACATGCCCCCCTGTAGCCCGTGATGCCCCCATTGTAGCCAGTAATGCCCCCTGAAGCCAGTTATGCCCCCATTGTAGCCAGTTCTCGCCCCCCGTAGCAAAGTGATGCCCCCATTGTAGCCAGTGATGCCCCTCTGTAGCCAGTTTTGCTGCATTGTAGCCAGTGATGCCCCCTGTAGCCAGTGATGCCCCCATTGTAGCCAGTGATGCCCCCCTGTAGCCAGTACATGCCCCCCTGTAGCTAGTGATGCCCCATTGTAGCCAGTAATGCCCCCTGTAGCCAGTGATGACCCCATTGTAGCCAGTTATGCCCCCATTGTAGCCAGTGATGCCCCGATTGTAGCCAGTGATGCCCCCTGTAGCCAGTGATGCCCCCATTGTAGCCAGTGATGCCCCCTGTAGCCAGTGATGCCCCTCTGTAGCCAGTTATGCCCCCATTGTAGCCAGTGATGCCCCCTGTAGCCAGTACATGCCCCCATTGTAGCCAGTGATGCCCCATTGTAGCCCGTTATACCCCCATTGTAGCCAGTGATGCCCCCATTGTAGCCAGTACATGCCCCCTGTAGCCAGTGATGCTCCTCTGTAGCCAGTTATGCCCCATTGTAGCCAGTGATGCCCCCCTGTAGCCAGTTATGCCCCCATTGTAGCCAGTGATGCCCCCATTGTAGCCAGTACATGCCCCCTGTAGCCAGTGAGGCCCCCATTGTAGCCAGTGATGCCCCCTGTAGCCAGTGATGCCCCTCTGTAGCCAGTTATGCCCCCATTGTAGCCAGTGATGCCCCCTGTAGCCAGTACATGCCCCCATTGTAGCCAGTGATGCCCCCATTGTAGCCAGTTATACCCCCATTGTAGCCAGTGATGCCCCCATTGTAGCCAGTGATGCCCCCTGTAGCCAGTGATGCTCCTCTGTAGCCAGTTATGCCCCCATTGTAGACAGTGATGCCCCTTTGTAGCCAGTTATGCCCCCATTGTAGCCAGTGATGCCCCCATTGTAGCCAGTGATGCCCCCAGTAGCCAGTGATGCCCCCATTGTAGCCAGTGATGCCCCCTGTAGCCAGTGATGCCCCCATTGTAGCCAGTGATGCCACCTGTAGCCAGTGATGTCCCTCTGTAACCAGTTATGCCCCCATTGTAGCCAGTGATGCCCCCTGTAGCCAGTTATGCCTCCATTGTAGCCAGTGATGCCCCCATTGTAGCCACTAATGCCCCCTGTAGCCAGTGATGCCCCCATTGTAGCCAGTGATGCCCCCCTGTAGCCAGTACATGCCCCCCTGTAGCCAGTGATGCCCCCATTGTAGCCAGTAATGCCCACTGAAGCCAGTGATGCCCCCATTGTAGCCAGTGATGCCCCCTGTAGCAAGTGATGCCCCCATTGTAGCCAGTGATGCCCCCTGTAGCCAGTGATGCACCCTGTAGCCAGTGATGCCACCATTGTGGCCAGTGATGCCCCCTGTAGCCAGTTATGCCCCTCTGTAGCCAGTTATGCCCCCATTGTAGACAGTGATGCCCCTTTGTAGCCAGTTATGCCCCCATTGTAGCCAGTGATGCCCCCATTGTAGCCAGTGATGCCCCCTGTAGCCAGTGATGCCCCCATTGTAGCCAGTGATGCCCCCTGTAGCCAGTGATGCCCCCATTGTAGCCAGTGATGCCCCCTCGAGCCAGTGATGTCCCTCTGTAGCCAGTGATGCCCCCATTGTAGCCAATGATGCCCCCTGTAGCCAGTATGCCCCCATTGTAGCCAGGATGCCCCCATTGTAGCCAGTGATGCCCCTGAAGCCAGTGATGCCCCCCTTGGAGCCAGTGATGCCCCCGTAGCCAGTAGATGCTCCCCTGTAGCCAGTGATGCCCCCCATTGTAGCCAATAATGCCCCCTGTAGCCAGTGATTTCCCCCATTATAGCCAGTGATTTCCCCCGTACCAGTGATGCCCCCCTGTAGCAAGTGATGCCCCATTGTAGCCAGTGATGCCCCCTGTAGCCAGTGATGCGCCCTGTAGCCAGTGATGCCCCCATTGTAGCCATTGACCCCCTGTAGCCAGTGATGCCCCACTGTCCAGATGTTTGCCCCCCCATTGTAGCCAGTTATGCCCCCCCTTGTTTTGCCAGTGATGTCCCCCTCCTTTTAGCCAGATTATGCCCCATTGTAGCCAGTGGGTGCCCCCTTGTAGCCAGTTATGCCCCATTGTACCAGTATACCCCCCGTGATGCCTGTTGATGCCCCCTTGTAGCCAGTATGCCCCCAGAACCAGTGATGCCCCCTTGTAGCCAGTTTGCCCCCTGTAGCCAAATGATGCCCCATTGTAGCCAGTGATGCCCCCTGTAGCCAGTGATGCCTCCCTTGTAGCCAGTACATGCCCCCTGTAGCCAGTACATGCCCCTCTGTAGCCAGTGATGCCCCCATTGTAGCCAGTGATGCCCCCCTGTAGCCAGTACATGCCCCCTGTAGCCAGTGATACCCCCATTGTAGCCAGTAATGCCCCCTGAAGCCAGTGATGCCCCCATTGTAGCCAGTTCTGCCCCCTGTAGCAAGTGATGCCCCCATTGTAGCCAGTGATGCCCCCTGTAGCCAGTGATGCCCCCATTGTAGCCAGTGATGCCTCCCTGTAGCCAGTACATGACCCCTGTAGCCAGTGATGCCCCCATTGTAGCCAGTAATGCCCCCTGTAGCCAGTGATGCCCCCATTGTAGCCAGTGATGCCCCCTGTAGCAAGTGATGCCCCCCTTGTAGCCAGTGATGCCCCCTGGTAGCCAGTGATGCCCCCTGTAGCCAGTTTATGCCCCCATTGTAGCCAGTGATGCCCCCTGTAGCCAGTGATGCCCCTCTGTAGCCAGTTATGCCCCATTGTAGCCAGTGATGCCCCCATTGTAGCCAGTGATGCCCCCAGTAGCCAGTGATGACCCCATTGTAGCCAGTAATCCCCCATTGTAGCCAGTTATGCCCCCTTGTAGCCAGTGATGCCCCCTGTAGCCAGTGATGCCCCCATTGTAGCCAGTTATGCCCCCATTGTAGTCAGTGATGCCCCTCTGTAGCCAGTTATGCCGCATTGTAGCCAGTGATGCCCCCATTGTAGCCAGTGATGCACCCTGTAGCCAGTGATGCCCCCATTGTAGCCAGTACATGCCCCCCTGTAGCCAGTATATGCCCCCTGTAGCCAGTGATGCCCCCATTGTAGCCAGTGATGCCCATCTGTAGCCAGTACATTCCCCCCTGTAGCCAGTGATGCCCCCATTGTAGCCAGTAATGCCCCCTGTAGCCAGTGATGCCCCCATTGTAGCCAGTGATGCCCCTTGCAGCAAGTGATGCCCCCCATTGTAGCCAGTAGATGCCCCCTGTAGCCAGTGATGCCCCCTGTAGCCAGTGATGCCCCCATTGTAGCCAGTGATGCCCCCTGTAGCCAGTGATGCCCCTCTGTAGCCAGTTATGCCCCCATTGTAGCCAGTGATGCCCCCATTGTAGCCAGTGATGCCCCCTGTAGCCAGTTATGCCCCCATTGTAGCCAGTGATGCCCCCATTGTAGCCAGTTATGCCCCCATTGTAGCCAGTGATGCCCCCCTGTAGCCAGTGATGCCCCTCTGTAGCCAGTTATGCCCCCATTGTAGCCAGTGATGCCCCTCTGTAGCCAGTTATGCCGCATTGTAGCCAGTGATGCCTCCATTGTAGCCAGTGATGCCCCCTGTAGCCAGTGATGCCCCATTGTAGCCAGTGATGCCCCCCTGTAGCCCGTACATGCCCCCCTGTAACCAGTGATGCCCCCATTGTAGCCAGTGATGCCCCCCTGTAGCCAGTACATGCCCTCCTGTAGCCAGTGATGCCCCCATTGTAGCCAGTAATGCCCCCTGTAGCCAGTGATGCCCCCATTGTAGCCAGTGATGCCCCCTGTAGCAAGTGATGCCCCCATTGTAGCCAGTGATGCCCTCTGTAGCCAGTGATGCGCCCTGTTGCCAGTGATGCCCCTCTGTAGCCAGTTATGCCCCCATTGTAGCCAGTTATGCCCCCATTGTAGCCAGTGATGCCCCCTGTAGCCAGTTATGCCCCCCTTGTAGCCAGTGATGCCCCCATTGTAGCCAGTTATGCCCCCATTGTAGCCAGTACATACCCCCCTGTAGCCAGTACATGCCCCCTGTAGCCAGTGATGCCCCCATTTTAGCCAGTGATGCCCCCTGTAGCCAGTACATGCCCCCCTGTAGCCAGTGATGCCCCCATTGTAGCAAGTAATGCCCCCTGTAGCCAGTGATGCCCCCATTGTAGCCAGTTTTGCCCCCTGTAGCCAGTGAGGCGCCCTGTAGCCAGTGATGCCCCATTGTAGCCAGTGATGCCCCCTGTAGCCAGTGATGCCCCTCTGTAGCCAGTGATGCCCCCATTGTAGCCAGGTATGTCCCCAGTGTAGCCAGTGATGCCCCCTGTAGCCAGTTTTGCCCCCATTGTAGCCAGGATGCCCCCCTGTAGCCAGTGATGCCCCTCTGTAGACAGTTATGCCCCCATTGTAGCCAGTGATGCCACTCTGTAGCCAGTTATGCCGCATTGTAGCCAGTGATGCCCCCATTGTAGCCAGTGATGCCCCCTGTAGCCAGTGATGCCCCCATTGTAGCCAGTACATGCCCCCCTGTAGCCAGTACATGCCCCCCTGTAGTCAGTGATGCCCCCATTGTAGCCAGTGATGCCCCCTGTAGCCAGTGATGCCCCCCTGTAGCCAGTGATGCCCCCCTTGTAGCCAGTGATGCCCCCTGTAGCCAGTGATGCCCCCATTGTAGCCAGTGATGCCCCCATTGTAGCCAGTGATGCCCCCTGTAGCCAGTGATGCCCCCATTGTAGCCAGTACATGCCCCCCTGTAGCCAGTACATGCCCCATTGTAGCCAGTGATGCCCCTATTGTAGCCAGTGATGCCCCCATTGTTGCCAGTGAAGCCCCCTGTAGCCAGTGATGCCCCCCCTTGTAGCCAGTGATGCCCCCTGTAGCCAGTGATGCCCCATTGTAGCCAGTAAAGCCCCCTGTAGCCAGAATGCCCCCTGTAGCCAGTACATACCCCCTGTAGCCAGTGATGCCCGCATTGTATCCAGTAATGACCCCTGTAGCCAGTGATGCCCCCATTGTAGCCAGTGATGCCCCCTGTAGCCAGTGATGCCCCCATTGTAGCCAGTGATGCCCCCTGTAGCCAGTGATGCCCCTCTGTAGCCAGTTATGCCCCCATTGTAGCCAGTTATGCCCCCATTGTAGCCAGTGATGCCCCCTGTAGCCAGTGATGCCCCTCTGTAGCCAGTTATGCCCCATTGTAGCCAGTTATGCCCCCATTGTAGCCAGTGATGCTCCTGTAGCCAGTTATGCCCCATTGTTGCCAGTGATGCCCCCATTGTAGCCAGTTATACCCCCATTGTAGCCAGTGATGCCCCATTGTTTGCCAGTGATGGGCCCCCTGTAGCCAGTGATGCCCCTCTGTAGCCAGTTATGCCCCCATTGTAACCAGTGATGCCCCCATTGTAGCCAGTGATGCCCTCTGTAGCCAGTGATGCCCCCATTGTAGCCAGTACATGCCCCCCTGTAGCCCGTACATGCCCCCTGTAGCCAGTGATGCCCCCATTGTAGCCAGTGATGCCCCCTGTAGCCAGTGAAGGCCCCCCTGTAGCCCCGTGATGCCCCCATTGTAGACAGTGATGCCCCCTTGTACCAGTGATGCCCCCCTGTCGCCATTTATGCCCCCGGTAAACCGTGATGCCCCCATTGTTTCCAATGATGTCCCCTGTAGCCAGTGATGCCCCAATTGTAGCCAGTGATGCCCCCTGCAGCCAGTGATGCCCCCATTGTAGCCAGTGATGCCCACATTGTAGCCAATAGATCCACCCTGTCGCTAATTATAAAATAACAAAAAATTGTAAGCAGCATGACGTCATCACGCTGCTTATGCTGCACGCAGCTACCAGGGATCTCCTTGGCGGCAGAGCTGGCCGCCGAGGCGATCAAGCGTCGCAGGGGGCGCGGTGGAAGCTGTGCGCCCCCTGCGACGCTGTGTATGTATAGGCGCTCAGTGAGTGCTGATACATAGAGGGGAGGAGGCAGGACGGTAACGATCCGTCCCGCCTCCTCCCTGCAGGAGCAGCTGCTGGCTCTGCGCGACTGTTATAAAACAGTCGCGCAGAGTCAGGGGCAATCTTCCGGGCGGGCGAGGTAGGAGGCGCCCCCCTAGGGTGACCGTAGCCTCGGCTCCCCGGGCGATCGCACATCCCGCCCACCCCTAGGAACAGCCCTGATTACAGCTAATACCCGCCACTAACAGCAGAGATCAGAGCTGGCACCAATTGCTGCTGTTTAACCATTTAGACGCAGTGGACACAATCACCGCAGTGTCTAAATGTGCACCGTTCCTCCCTCACATTAGCCCTTCCTTAACGAGAACGTGGAGTGCCAAACAGTTACAATGGCAGCTGTAAGCCTAATAAAGGCTTCCAAAGCTACCAAGGTAACGTTTCTATTACTTCCTGCCCCGGGGTACAACTTCTGCAATCGACAATTCAGATTGTCAATCAGACCTCTACTTCAGACTCAGAACCAATCCCCTAAATTATTTCAAACCAGATTCCTTTCAGATCCCAGAACCATGCTTAGTTTTAGACTAACCCACTCAACAAATTTTGGACCACAGAACAGATCCCGAAAATTAAAGATGTTGTCTCACTACAAGGTTTGCTTTTTATGTTAAATATCTTGCAAAAACAAGTCACTTTGCAATATGTATCCATTAACAGTATTCTACCTATTCTGAGATATCCCCCTTGCATGGGCTGAATCAGCTCCTCAGGTCACTATAGCTACAGACCTGTTCAATCTCTCATGATAGGCTGCCAGTGCTAGTTGCTATAGCTACCGACCTGGCTTCTACTGCAGCCTAGAAGAAGCCAGTAGACACCCCCCTGAATTGAAAATGAAACCAAGAAAACAGGACTGAGGTCAGATAAATCAATGTAGTGAGACAACCCCTTTAACTTTAGACTAAAGTCGGGATACCCAAATAACTTTTAGACCCCAAAATTAATTTTAGACTCTGGAACCCCTATGTTACCTCTTAAATAATTAGACCCATCTATATTTTTACCATTATTACTTGTTCTTTTGCTTCTGAAATTACCACCTACAGAGTCCTAAAGCATGCAATATCAGGACATTGTGAGGTGCTGGATAACATAAGGAGGTATTATAGTGGTAGCCAGAGCTACAAAGGAGCCAGGAGCGGAAAGAGGGGATTATTAATCCAAAATATAAAGGTTGATTAAAGAAATTGGATTATTGCTTAGGGAGTGACACTCTCCTCCCACTGCATGTTTAATCTACCCACACTATATTTCTGAATACAAATAACTTGAATTAAAGGGGATGTATCGCTTCATCAGTTCGGCTGTTTTCTTGCGTTTCTTCCCCTCCCAGCTGGGTGTTTCTTAACTGAAGAGGGATGACATCATCCCCCCCCCTTTACTGTTCATGTTCGCTTCCAAGTCAGTGTGCTCTTCCCCCTCCCCTCTCTCTCTGAGTCCGCATGTCACTGTGTCCTCTCCCTATGCAGTCTTATTTTGTAAGAGCTATTTACATACCACGTGCCTGCATTCAGTCTAGACAGCCTTCTATGAACTCAGAGCACTGATCTCTTTTCCTCTCACAGCTGGATGTTTGTTACAGTTGAATCCAGTCTTCTATGAAGACTGGATGATCAGCACAGATCTCCCTACTATGTTTACACAAAGGAGCATTTAGGCACCAAGGCACAATTCTGCTGTTTTCTGATTGTAGAAACAGCTGCAGTGTTAGTATGTTTCTTCTGGCTGTGCAGAGTGAAATGCTCCTGGCCCCTTATTCTGAGTGAGAGAGGCAGGAATGCACGCCCCCGTGAATATGACTGGGGGCCAGACAGAATGTAAATTAGTAGAGCTGTCAGCCAATGACATGAAAGGAGGAGGAATCCGACCGGCCCTTGGGAACTGTCTTTACAAAAATAGAAGATAAGGAATCCTGTGAAAACAAGACAGCTAATGACATCCAATTGCAAAGTTGCTTGTTTTCACTGTCCCCTTATTCTGAAGACCATTTAATGAAACGATACAACCCCTTTAAGGTGTTTTTTTCCCTCAATAATAAAGTTGATTAATAATAAAATAAAATCTTATCCCACATAGTATCTAAAAATCCCAAACTAACATTTTTTTTATCTTGTAGGATAATTTTAAAAGGCAATAGAGATCAGCTAAGATCAGCTGTGTAAAATGCGGTTGGCTGGATGTAGATGTAGTTGGCTGCAGTTCCCAACCTCCTCTGTGGTTTAATAACAAGCAGCCAAACTACAGAGTGTTCAGTTTTCAAGATGATCGACAGCCTCGGGGCTAGGTTTATGGTCTGGAATAAAGGAAGCTTTTTAAATATTTTTTATATATTTGTTTTTTAAAACAAAACCCAAGCCTTCTTCAAGCTTTGAAAATTGAACTATTACTTCATATTTTCTTCAGTATCTGGATGCCCAGTAGTTTTATTAATCAAGAACCATAATTACCTTTAATATTTTTTCTGCTACAGCTGTCTGGGGCATAAATGTCAGAAGCCAGAAAAAAACTCAATTCATCAAGCACCAATGTTCCTGCCAACACATCCCATATACACAAGACTTTCTTTTTATGGGGTATAGTGAATTGGTTACACATAGAAAGTACTAGATCATAAATCCATAACTTATCCAATAATATACATACATATAATCAATATAGACATCATGGTTGTAAAGTCTTGTAGAGACAAATCTTAAATATTAGTGTACCTTTGAATGTTGATCACTTCCAGTTCAATGTAGTCCTAACTAAAAGAAAATGCCCCCTATAGGAAAATAAAGTTTAAACTTCTACATCCACTCTACATGGCCTCTTGCAACTTACAGACTCTTCCACTCACAAGGATGGGGAATCCTGATCTGGTCTCTTAGTCTCTCATCAAATTTTTCCCAAATCATATTCTCCATATTCCGCTCTCTGACCACAACCTTATCTCCTTCACTATTACTAAGTCTCAGTCTTTTCTGGACACACCTGCCCGTGACACTTTCAGAAATATCCGCTCCATTAACACTCAGGGAAATCATAATAGCAACAGTCCTCACGTCCCCAATTTCCTCTGTCTCCCGCCTGACCTGGCGTCAAAATTACAATGAAAACTTGCAACCCCCCGGACATATTAGCACCACTCACACATCGCACACCAGAGTAGAGCCCCGGGAGTCTTGGCACATGTCTCAGACTCCATCTGCAGCGATGTTCCAGTGTTGAGCATCGTGGGGAAAAGTCAAAGCTACTGCAGACTTTCTCAACTACAAACTCAGTTTTGGGCTTACCACTCTGCCCCCCGCATTGCGCCAAAAAAGAAAATTTCCCTCCCCCATCTAACCTTAAAAAACCCCAAAAATCTTTTGAACCCCCCCC
>JAODAL010075512.1:0-13968 GCA_025379985.1 Phyllomedusa bahiana
GTTTTTTTTTTCCTTTTTTGGTAGTCAAGTTTTGTTGAAGAGTATTGCATTAAATTTGAATCAGCAATTTTGTAGCCCCCACAGGTGAATTGTAGTGCCAAAAATACCGTTTTTTTCCCCGTTACATTTCAGCGGGTTTTTTTTTTCACTTTTGGTCCAAGCTTTGTTCATAGAGTACTTTGCAGTTAAATTTGAATACAAAATTTTTTTAGTCCCCACGGTGAATTATGGTGCAAAAAATCCCTTTTTATCCTATCTTTTCAGACAGGTTTTTTTTTACTTTTGGTCAGTCAAGCTTTGTTGATGAGCTACTTTGCAGTTAAATTTGATATAGCAATTTTTGTATCACCACAGGTGAATTGTAGGTCCCCAAATAATACCTTTTTTATTCGTATACATTTCAGATACGTGTTTTTTTTTACTTTGGCGGGCCCCTTTGTTGATAAAGCCACCTTGCATTTTTAAATTTGAACCCATCAACTTTGTAGTCACACGGTGTACTGATGGGGGCAAAAAATCCCTTTTATTACCCCGTATACTTTCAGACAGGTTTTTTTTCACTTTTGGCAGTCAAGCTTTGTTGAAGAGAAACTTTGCGTTAAATTTTAATCAGCAATTTTTGTAGTCACCACGGTGAATTGATAGGTGCAAAAAATACCGTTTTTTATCCGTATCATTTCGACAGATGTTTTTTTTCATTTTGGGTCAGTAAGTTTTGTTGATAAGGTACCTAGCATTTATATTTCAACCCAGCAATTTTGTTTTATTTGGGGTTTTGGAAAATAGCTGTGATTTGCCGCCCCTTTTTTAAAAAGAGACTTTCCAAACCCTTTTCCCATCCTTTCAAATTTTTATCTTTCTGAAAATGGAGAAAAATTCAGGTGGTAAGTAGAAAGAGGGGGGTAGGAATGGAGGTAAGGTACGAGAGGGTGCTCCTTCCAGTGCTGGCGACAACATCATGCCAGCGGATCGTAGTTTTCGGACCGTCGGGGTTTATCGCTGGGGGCAGGGCACTGTGAAACTCAGAACGAACAGGTCGCCAAATTTTTCTTAGTGGTTTAAAGCAAATGTATCCAGCGTCTTACTCTTCGTCCTCCCCGTCACGGACAAATGTCGTCATCAGCATCATCAGCTTCCATCCCAAAATGAAGCGAAGGCACCCAAATGTCAACTCGTGTACCCACCACTGTGGATAAACCTTTTTTGAAGACCTTTTGTGACAAAATGCGGTTGGGGGGCAGAAGGGGTGTTTAAAAGATCAAAGGGGCCAAGAGGGGTTTTATTTCTCTGCTCTGACACCCCTTACTGATCCATCAGGGGGGAGAAGGAAGCCGGTCAATCGGCAAAAATCCCGGGGGGTCCAAGCCTTGCAGTCCCTCTTGCTTTTTGCCCGCAGCTTCTGGATGCAGAATTAGGACACCAAGTACCTGTTTTGATGATGATGATGACGACATTGCGGATCCACGTGGTCTTTTCAGCGAATTTGCCCTTTCGGGGTGCTTCATCACTGGACGAGGAGGGAAGCGATGGGGGGAGTGTCAGTATGGGTCCCACCTCAAAAAAGGGGGGGGCGGTGCAGAAGTTGTGATAGGATTCCGCGCCACGGTCAGCGGGGAAAACCCCCTCCTCGTTACGCCTCAAAAAAGGGCCCGGACCTCTCAAGCCCGGGCCTTCTTTGAGCAAGCCCCCATTCACCCAGCGATGTCATATGCCCCCTTTTCCCTTTAAAAGCATAAGTAGAGCAAGAATCTTGGTGTTTAACCACCACCAACATGTCCGTCACATCAGGAATCATGAGTTGAAAGGAGGCAAAACACTTGGGCCAAAAAAGGCCAGCCCGACGGGGCCTCAAACCCTGTCACCCCCTTTCTTCTCCGCCTCCTCCGCCACACCAAGCTTCCTCAGCTGCCCTGTCTCTCAGAGTCATATAAGGGATCAGCCTCCGCTTCCCCTCCCCCGTCCCCGAGTACCATCAGCACCACCAAGCCCCATCCTCCCCCTTCTCCTTTCCGCCAATTTTGAAAACCCTGCACACCGTACAGCGGCCGTTACAGCAGCCTTCTGTCTTCCAGGTTTGGGAAGAAGAACACTTTAACCCAAAACCCTCCCCCAAAACCAAAACTTGAATGTCGGCATGCCAGGCTTTTGGCTTGGAAAATGTTGCCTTTTCCGTTGGTGAACACGTGGGGTTTCCCCCACTCATGGCCCTTTTGCCCCAATACCAGATCCAGCAGGCATTTCTTTGCCAGAAAAGCCGTCCCCTGCCCCGGCCGCCAGTTCTCTAAAAATTTCAAGCCGTTTTCTGCTCTGTGTCGAAAAGTCCATCGACCACCGACACATGGACTAGTAAGCACGGCCAAGGCCGCTATATCTCTGTGACAGCTCACTGGGTGAGCTGGGTGGATGTCTCTGGGTGACGGTGGCTCTCAGGCTCGGCGCCGCGCTTCAAAAACGCAGGATGGTGCAGGGCTCTTTCACCCAAGGTCCTCTGGTGGCATCACGTGCCCAGAGAAACCAGGCCATGTTGAAATTAATCTATCTTGGAGACCGTCCACACACAGGTCAGGAGCTGTGGGCGGCTCTCCGCAACGAGACCGAGCGCTGGATGGGTGACAAGAGCCTTGTGCCAGGGAAGATGGTGTGCGAGACCAGGAGACATCTGCTGGCCGCCCTTAAGAGCGGTAGGCTGGAGCACATCCCTTGCCTGGCACATGTCATGAACCTTGTCGTCCAGAAATTTCTAACGAGCTACCCGAGTCTGGACTGCCTGCTGAGGAAGGCTCGAGGTCTGAGTTCGCACTTCCGCCGTTCGCACCCTGCTTCGTCCCACCGAGCTGCGTTGCAGCGTCAGCTCGGCCTCCCCGTCAACCGTCTCATTGTTTATGTGGCAACACGCTGGAATTCCACCCTCCACATGCTCCAGCGATTGTGGCAGCAGCGCAATGAATTTAGGCGTACGAAGTGACAAATGGCCTGAAAAGGGCAGGGGTGGGGGCCCATCGGGGGTTTGAGCCCCCCGGGGTGGAGGCAGGGGGGAAAAGAGCTCTGCACCATCCTCCCCAAATTTTTAAAAGAAGCCCCCAAAAATGGTCATGTGCCGGACCGATGCCCTTTGTCAGAAATGAGCATTGTGGTGTTTTTAGTTCTGAACGATCTTTTGGACACTTTTAAAAACAACAGGTCCCCCCAAAGCGCCAGGGGGAGGGGGAGGGGACACAAAATGCGGAAACACGGAGTTTTTTCCCCCGGCGAATCCACAAGGCCCGACATTTTTCTTTTTTTTTACGGTCTTCTTTAGGCATGGTTGGGGGTCCAGGGTAGGAAAGGGTTGGCCCGCTTCAGTTCTCAGGGTGAAATAAACCCTCAGGCAAGTCAGGGCTGTGTTGAAGCTGTGCCGGAGGGGAGGAGGAGGAGGAAGGGGTTATTCCTAGACACCGACTTTCCCGGGACCCCCCTGCCTTGGAAAGGGGTTGGCGTAAATTTTGAGGGGGAGGAGGAAGTTCGGTTTGCTAGGGGCCCCCCCGCCCCAAGGTTGGGAAATCAAGGCTCCATCTCACATGGGGTGTTTGGTTTGCCCCCATTTCCCCCAACATGACCCTTTTCGCAAAAAAGGCCTCAAAATGAAAACATTTACTGGTGGCCCCCCTCCTGGACCCCCGGTACAAAACAAAAACCTCGCCCCTTTTCCCCTTCCACCAACCCCAAATAGAGAGAAAAAATGCAAAAAATTTGGAGGCCCTTGCTGATTGATCAAGGGAAAGACATCTGTTTCGTCTGCTTCAATTTTCCTCAAAATGCCCACCGGGGGAAAAACTCAGCGACGTGACAGCAGTAGGGTCCCCCAAGTAGACGTAGCCGGAAACACGGGCAGGGGGCAAAAGGGCCAAATGGGTGGCCTCTGCAACTTTATTTACCTCTAAACCAAACGAAATGAAAATGCAGGAAACACATCCAACCCCACAGAGACCATTTTAAAAGACATGGTGCACGACTATCTATGTCCCCAACCCAACCGATTTTTTTTGTATGTTTTTCCGGACAAATAATTTTGGGGTACCAAAATGGGAAAAAATTTGGCCGAGCTCGCTCGCCACGCCATAGGGGTTGGTTGCCCTGCCCAGCAGCCAGCGTCCAATCTGAGGGGGGGCCCTTTCGGCACAGCTGGAGGGTCTTTTACAGACAAAGCACCCCGGGTTTTCCACAGATAATGGGGAAATGGGTTTGACTTTCTTCAAGATAAATTCGGGGCAGGGCCTGATGATGTTGTGGCCCCAATTCCCGAGGTCACCGTTTAGTTGGGGGGTTTTATTTCCCACTTTCCCTCTTCAAAAAAAAAAAATGGTCCTCTTGAAAATTTTTTTTTAAAAATGTTTTCTTTTTTTTTTTTTAAATTTTTTTTTTTTGAATTTTTTTTATTCTTTTTTCCCCCAAAACAGTTCTTTTTTGTGGTTTTGCTGTGAGGAGACTGAAAAAGACAGAAAGGGTTTTTTCCATGACAACACCATATTCCATTTACCCCACTTTATTTTTTAAGAATTTTTTGGATTGTAAAAAGGGTTTTTGAGGTCTGTTCCCTGGGGAGATACAGAATTAATTATGGCCCTTTTGGGGAAAAAGAAATGTGTTTCTAAGTGGCATTTCTAAACCCAAAATTTTTTTAAATAGGGGCTGGAAAAATTTCATTTTTAAATAATTTTTGGGGTCATTTTTTCCCTGTGAGATACAGCTAAAAATTAGGGGCCCTTTTTGGAACAAAAATTTGGGCTTCTAAGTGGCATTTTTTTCCATCACAATTTTTAATATTTGGCTGAAAGGGTCAAAATTTTAATTTTTGGGGGGTCATGTTGCTGGGGAGATCGCTAAAATCATGGCCCTTTTGGGGAAACAGAAATTTTTGGCTTCTAAGGGCTTTTTCCCCCAAAATTTTTTAAAACAGGGGCTGAGGTCATTTTTATATTTTTTTGGGGTTCATGTTTTTTTAAAATTGCAGAAAAATACTACAGGTCCTATTCTAAAAAAATTTTTTTCTAACAGACATTTTTTTCTTCACAATTGTAAAAAGTAGCTCAAGGGTAAATTTTTTAAATTTTTTTGGGGGCTTTTTGTTTGTGACAATGCATTTATACTATAGGTCATTTTATAAAAAAAATGTGTTTTTTTTTAAACAGACATTTGTTCTTCACAATTGTCCAAAGTGGCTAAAAGGGTCATGTTTAAATTTTTGGGGGCATTTGCTGTAAAAAGCAGCTAGTTCAGGTCCTATTGAAAAAATTTGTTGTTTCTAACAGACATTTTTTTCTTCACAATTGTCAAAGTGGCTAAGGGGTGATGGTGTTTGTCAAAACAGGAATGGGTAGGAAATTTTAAATTTGGACCCCAATTTTTGCAAAAAAACTTTTTTTTTGCAAGATCTTTAAATAGCAAGAAATACCTGTATTGAGAAAACTCATTTAAAATTAAAAAAAAAAAAAAAAGGGGACAGGGTTTGGGATTCCATCCTTTTTTTAAAAATTTGTTTTTTTCTTTTTTTTTTTAATTAAATACTAAAAACCCTTGATGTACAAAATAGTTGGTAAAAAATTCCTCTGAATTGTAAAAAGGGACGTACGGGAAAGGGACTTGACCAGATGTAGGTTATTCAGGGGACAGGAGTAGGGAGCACGGGACAAAAAAACAGAGCCCAGTTTTCCCCCAGCCCCTTGTTTAAAAATGAAAAAAAGGGGAATGCCTCAAAAAAAAAGGGAAACCTGGGGGGAACGGGGACGTTAACCACCATTATTTCCCAAAAGTGAACCTTTTTTGGTCCGCACTCAAAAACCGAGGGGCAAGTTTTTCCCCCAGGTCTTGACGTGTATTTGGGGAAGGCTGGAGGTCTTTACCTCACACCCCGTTTCCCTGCACTTGCCCCCGGGCACGATTTTTTTTCGGTGCTGCGTATAAGGGAATTTTTCCCGTTTTAAATTTAGATGACGGACCCCCTGGGTTTCTCACCGAAACCCACTGAAACCCCCCCTGGCAGCTAAACCTGCGTGTTAATGATGCCCGGGACGCAGCCGGGCTCTCACCGCACCCACTTTTAAGTCTGGCCCCGGGCAGCTGATTCCGGGTTTTAAACAGAGGTTTGACAGCACCCGGGCCCTCTCACCTTTTGGGGGCAATCAGAAGGGGCTTCAAATTTCTCTAAAAATCAGTTTTTTAAAAAAGGGTTTGATTTCGGGGAGGTTAAGTAGTGCCCAAAAAAGGGCCCCCGGGGCGGACAAAAATTTGGCCCCAATTTGAGGTTTAAAAATTTTGGGGCTGGGGGTTCATTTGGGGGTCGCATATTTGTTCTCCGGGGGAGTTTTGTCCCTAATCATCAAAAAGGGATTTTGGGGGAAAAATAAAACCCAAATTGAATTGTTTGGGCCCTGAATCACTCTCAGAAGCCAGGAGGGCAAATGTCTTCTCAACAAAGAAGTTTTTTTGGGGTTTGTTTGGGGGGACATTTTTATTAATTAGGGTTTGTTTGGACGAATTAACACATCTACACTGTAAAATATATTTTTAAAAAAACTGCGGGGGGGTGTATGTTTATGTTATCACACTTGGAAAAAAAAGCAAAATGATAATAAAAGTAAAATATAAATAAAACTTCCCCAAATAAATTCTGTAAACAAATTCAAGTACCAAAAAATATACTAAATGACAGTCAAAAATACAAAATAGCTAGTGCCCTTTTTGAACTGTGGGAAACAAACAGGTTTAGGGGGGTCATGCTGTGGGCAGGGGCAATTTTAGTCAAAGTCCAGTGAAAACCCAAAATGGGGGTTTGAAAAACTTTTTTTCCGGCACTTTTTAATCCCGTGGGGGCGACGGTTTAATGGTCATTCTGCGGTACAGGAAAACGTAAGTCAATGTCCCCGTTCAACTAAAATGGTGGGTTTAAAGACTCCTTTTTCCCGGGACTTTTTAATCTGGGGGTCATGCAGGGTTTTTGGGTCAGCTGGGACCCAGGACAGGTTTTAGTCAATGTCCCCGTTCAACAAAATGGTGGTTTCAAAGACTCCCCTTTTCCAGCAAAGTTTTTTTAAACTGTGGGGCCCGACAGGTTTTAAAGGGCATACCCCCCCCCCCCCCCCCCGGGGGGTACAGAACAAAGTTTATCCCCAAAGTCCAGTTTTAACTAAAATGGTGGGTTTAAAGACTCCTTTTTTCCCGGGACTTTTTTTAAACTGTGGGCAGACAGGGGTTTTTTTGGTTTTATACTGCGGGTAAAAAGGAAAAGGGATAGTCAATTTTCCAGTTCAACTAAAATGGGGGTTCAAAGAATTTCCCTTTTCCCCGCACGTTTTAAAACTGTGGGTCAAAACAGGTTTAATGGGCTTTCTGTTTGGTACAGGAAAATGTTTTAGTCAATGGGCCCGTTAACTTAAAAAGGTGGTTGAAAGACTCCCTTTTTCCCCGCACTTTTTTTTAAACGGTGGGTCAGACAGGTTTTTAAAGGTCATACCGCGGTTTCAGGACGTTATAGTTAAGTCCCGTTCAAAAAAAAATGGTGGTTTAAAAACTCCTTTTTTTGGCACTTTTAAAAATGGGGGTCATGCAGGGTTTGGGGCTCATTTTTCCCGCGTTCCCGGACAGGGTTAAATTTAAATGTCCAGGGTTTAAGTAAAATTTATGGGTTCCAAAAACATACCCGCCTTCTGCCCCTTTTTAAATTTTTGGGGGCATGCGGGTTTTTTAAAGGGGCATGCTGTTGGGACAAGACCTGGGGTATTTAATGGTCTTTTGGGGGTTTTTTTTTTTGTGGTTTTATAACCTAAGTTTTGGGTTTCCTAAGAAAGTAACACGTTTTCCCCCTTTTACTGTTTGGGGTTAATTTCCCCTTTCCCCCGCCCTGTTTGGGTGTAAAATGGAAGGGGTTTTTTTGCTCTCCCCTGACTTTAATGGGCATCGGGGATAATTTTTTATCGACTATCGGATATCTTAATTTATAATTTTCCGAAACGACTATCGACCCCGATGACGATGTCAAGTAATCGCTCATCATAAATTATGAATCTTTTAAAACAGCAGTGAAAAACGGCCCCCACCCAAACCTTGCCATCACCGACAGGAGACCTGAGGACAAAGGACAGAGCTTCTTGCCTGCAAATGTAAAAATGTTTAAAACCTTTTGTGTCCAGGACTTTTATGCTGCCCGTGTGTGTATTTAAAATGAATCTGCATGTGTTTTTGGGGTGTTTTGTATACCTGTAAAGTGTAATTTTTTATATGTGCTATATTAAAAGCTTTGCTTTGTGGGGTGTTTTATAGTTTATTTTATTATTAACAACAGGGGTGTGCGTTATTTATGTATATGGCCCCCTTTATACTCTGTTTTAGGGATACAATGAGGGATTTTGTTGGGATACTGTGAAAACGTACCCCAAAAACCCTACCCCATGGACTATTGGGGGCTTTTGGGCAAATGGGAGTCCCCCTTTTGGAAAATATGTTTTTCTCTGCCTCATGTTCTTTTTCATTTTATGGTTGGGGAAAAAAAACAAAAAAAGTGTATACAAACATAAAATAGAGGAAACTTAGTCCCAAAAAAGACTAAATTTGCCCTCCCGTCCTCTATAAACTTGCTGGGTTTTTTGTTTGTGTTGTGGGGTGTGTATATGTATTATGTATATATAAAATATATATATATAATATATTTATATATTTTCATACATGCCAAATCTCCCGCCCTTTTTGGCGGGGGGGTCCCCGCTAATGGGGGGTACCCCCCCACCCTCCCGGGAGAGTTGGGGATTCTTTTTTTAAAAAACCGCGGCGCAAGAGTAGCGCTGGTGCGCTACTCTTGCACCCCCGGGGGCTCCTACAGGGGGGTGAAGCGTCCCCCAGCGGGGCCCCTTTACCCCCCCCATTCTCGCTGTTTCAGGGGGGGCAGGAGGGTTTGCTCCCCGCTTCCCCTTTTCCCCCTCTATGTACCCGCGCCGGCCGGTTTTTCAAAGGGGGGGGATCGCTCCCTCCCCCTTCTCCCCCTTATGACCCGGGGCTGGTGTGCGCCGTAAAATACAGGTCAGCGGGGCAGGGGGTGTGACGCGCCCTTTTGCACTCCCCTTGCCCTGCGTCGCCCGGGGAGATTGGGGCTTCCCAAGGGTGCAGGGGGCCTGGTGAGGGGGAATGGATTTTATTTTTTTAATTTTTTTTTAGCTACCCTGGGGGGGGCTCTACCTGGCACAAAGGGGGCAAATACCTACCTGGCCCTCTAAATGGGGGCCCCAAAAAAACCCCCTGGTACTAAAGGGGGCACTTCCTTGGGCTTCTAAAGGGGGCAACTACCTACCGGCTTCTAAAGGGGGGAACTTTCCTACCCCGGGTACTAAAGGGGGGGAACCTTGGGTTCTAAAGGGGGGAACTACCTACATGGCTTCTAAAAGGGGGGCCCAAATACCTACCAGGCTCCCAAAGGGGGCACTACCCTGGGTTTTAAAGGGGGGAATACCTACCGGGGTTCTAAAGGGGGGACTTCGGGTTCTAAAGGGGGCAACTACCCCACTTTCTTTAAAGGGGGGACTACCGGCTTCTAAAGGGGGGAAATTTCCTTTTGGCTTCAAAGGGGGCACTACCTGGCTTCTAAAGGGGGGAAATACCTACCCCTTTTAAAGGGGGGAAAATACCTACCTGGGGTTAAAGGGGGGAACAACCCACCTGGCTTCTAAAGGGGGCAACTACCTACCTGGGGGACTTAAGGGGGAAATTACCTGGCTTCTAAAGGGGGGCCCCTACCTGCACTAAAGGGGGCAACTACCCCGGCTAACAAAGGGGGCAAATTTCCCAAATACAAAGGGGGCCACCGGCCCTTTTAAAGGGGGGAACTACCTGCTACAAAGGGGGGAAACTACCTGGCTACAAGGGGGCATCTACCTTCCCGTAAGGGGCACTACCTGGTTTATTGGGGGCTACTACCTGGCTATAAGGGCATCTACCTGGCTTTCTTCCAAAGCCATTATGCAGTTAGGCGGAGTGGGTGTGGCTTTTTGAAGGGGCGTGTCACACCAAAAAGATGGGCGTGTCCATGCAAATTCTCGCCCTCTTTAATCTCCTGCTTTTCCATTTTCAAAAGTTGGCAACTATGATAGCGACCAATCACAGCGCAGCCTTCATTGTTCCAGAGCACTATATATAATAAAAGCTGAGCTCTGATTGGTCGCTATGGGCAATAAAGACAGTCTTACTATGTGGCCCGTAGAGAATGGACATGCACTCACATTCATTTATGTATTAAGTAACTGCTCATTTAATACATAAAAAACATCATTAGCCTGAATGGTACGTCACCATTCAAGTCTATGGAATAATTTACATGCGTTTTAAAGGGTTTTTTCATGTGTATTTTGATGCATAAAATGTTGTGTAAAATGTCTGTTTTGCTAATCAAAATGCACATAAATTAGTTGTGTGAATCTAGCTTAAAGGATAAAATAAAACCTTTTACTACCAAAATAGGGCGTATTAGGTCTTGGTGCCTAGTTCAGCATCAACTAGAAATACAGCCCTGTGTACAACTGCTATCTACCTCTATATGGGCACTGTATGGCCGTAATAGTGGTCTTAGAGTAATGGTTTATATATTTAGAAATCGTACAATCCTTATGGTGATGATATGTGGTCATGCTGTGGGGTATTATTTGGTGCTTGTATATTGTTATTGGTATTGGTATATTGATTTGATCAGTTATAGTATGATGATGGTATTAGTCATTATAGGGTAGTGATATAGGGCGGTATTATTAGGTCCTTGTATATTATTATTGGTCTTGATATACTGGTTTAGTCAGTAACATTATGATATTAGTCACTGTATAGTGATGATAAGGTAGTGACTCGCAGAATACAGATAAATGTCAATTGAACTGTTCAGCATAAATTCCAAAATTTTCTGCAGCGTGGTACACCGCAGACATATGTCACGTAAAGTAGGGAACCTGTTGTTGAAAAGTATTGGTCCACAGACTATGTCTGGGAGTAGGGGGGTCCCGAGTTGAAGTTTTGCACCCGTGCCCATGAGTCTCTAGCTACGCCCCTGAATGGTGTTATTCATATTACCATAGAATATACTGGGGAATGGCAAAAAAAATTCTAAGTGGGGCAAAATGTGAAAAAAAATTTACTTGCGCCATGTTTGTGGGAGATTTTCTTTTTTACACTGTTCATTCTTTGGTAAAAATGATGTGTTACCTATGTTCTACAGGTTGATACGCATCTGTCAATACCAAACATATACAGTTTCCGTTTTGTTTTGGTAACGTAAAAAAAAATTCCAAACATTTTCTATATTTGAAGTTTGCGGCGCCATTTTCTGCGACCAATAACTTTTTTGTACTAACACCTACAGACATTGCTGAGGCACCATTTTTTGCGAGCTGAAGTGTACTTTTTATTGCTAGCAGTTTGGAATGCATGCGACTTTTTTGATCACTTTTATTCCAATTTTTATAGGGGGTGAAATGACCAAAAAAATGCAATTTAGAATTTTTTTTCTTCTACGGTGTTCAGTGTAAGGGATAAATGATGTTATATTTTAATAGATCAGACTTTTTCAGACACGGCAATACCAAATGTGTAATTTTTTTATTATTTTACTTTTTTATCTGTAAAATGTCGAAAGAGGGGGCGATTTGAACTTTTAATACTTTTTAATTTTTTTACACTTTATTTATTTTTATTTTTTTTACTTTAACTTTGAGTCCCTCTAGGATGCTTCACCACTAGGGGGCGCGATAATTTCTACTGCCTAATGCATTGTTTATACAATGCAATAGGGTGTACCAAGATGGCGGTTTCCCCACTTCCTGCCTGGGGTGGACGTAGATTTCTTTTGGATTTGAAATATCTGTAATGAAGTATATATGAAACATAATGCTTTGTACTCTTCACAACAAATATTTTTTTCGGTGTGCTGTTGTCCTACATTATCGTGTATACTTATTTTTCTTCAACAAGCACCGGCAAAAATTCCCTACAGGGTGCTGTACTATGGAACGCTTGATGGGCATGGTGATTGACAATTAATAATAAAGTGCAGTACAGTGATATCCTGCACTGTATTATACTGTGCAATCTAAGGATCGCTGAGTGTAGTCCCCTATGGGGACAAAAAAAAGTTTTTTTAAAAAGTGTAACACACACGGCACCCTTTCCCCATTAGAAATGTCAATTGCCCCAAAAAATTAAAAAATAAAAAAGTACAAATATTTTGTATCGCCCCATGTGTAACGACCTATAGTGTAAAACTGCCATCTTATCTAACCCACACAATAAACACTCTAAAAACAAATAGAACAGTGGCAGAATTGCGACTTTTGTTCATCCCGCTGCATATCATATATATTACAAAGTCCTATAAACCCCAAAGAGGTACCAAAGAAAATGTCAGTTCATCCCTCCAAAAAATCCCCTTCAATAGCTCCATCAATAGAAAAATAAAAAAAGTTATGGCCATCAGAAGATAGAAATAAAAAGTGTATATATATAAAAAAGACGTTCGCGCTCTGTTCGCTTTATAAGGTGCCAACTTAATCACAAGCAGTCCCCAAATAATCAAATTCCAAAATAGAAACCCCCCCATGAAAATATATTAAAACAGTATAAAACACACCTTAATAGTGAAACCCTTTCCCCCAGAGATTCTCACTGGTCTCACATCACCCAGGAACTCGCGCAAAACCCAGGTTTCTGTCCACTTCAATCTTCAATTGGTGGATTTGTCAAAAAAATTTTAATAAAAACTTTACAAACATTTGGGTTTCACCGCTAATGCCTCCCCCGCGCGGCGGGATCCCCACAAACAGGCTAACAGACTAATACGTCACAAGGCTGTAAAAACAAACCGACGGGAACAAACCTACGCTTTTCAAGAATCGATCCCTTCATCAGGGTATAATGCCTGGCTTCGGGGC
This sequence comes from Phyllomedusa bahiana, assembly GCA_025379985.1. Lineage (NCBI taxonomy): Eukaryota > Metazoa > Chordata > Amphibia > Anura > Hylidae > Phyllomedusa > Phyllomedusa bahiana. The sequence goes on from JAODAL010075512.1 coordinate 12,933, forward strand.
CCTTAAAAATTTTTCCAAACACCCTGTTTGTTACAGATGATTTATTTAAAAAAAGAAATCAAGAACATTTCCCAAAACCTTTAATATTCTACCCATAAAAAAAAAAAATAAATAAAATTAAATAATGCTGCAATAAAAAAACAATATGCACATTAAATGGCAAAGGATTAAAACAATAAAGGAATGCTGTCCCCCATTTAAAATCCCAGGGAAAAAGGAAAAAAAAGGGGAAGAAAGAAAGAAAAAATTTTCAGATTTTTTTTTTCTTTTTTTTTTTTTTAAAAAACGAACAACCTTAAAACCAAAAAATTCAAAATCTGAATTCAAAAACCCTTTGGGATTTTTGGAATTCAAAATTTAAAAATTTACCTTTTTTCTGCTCTGACATCTTCTTATTAGATACCCTTTCGCCAGTCCAGTTTCACACTCTCGATGTCAAAAAAAGTATTTCTAATGAACTTTTGTGTAGAACTTTAAAGGTTTTTATAATGGGTGTCCCAGATGCCTCTTCTTAAATTTTTTATACTGTCCCCCATGCGGGGGCTAAGATCGTTTTTTTTTTGCCCACATTTTTTTTCCGCATGGGGGACTTTATAGAAAAATAGCCTTTTTGATTGACAGGTTTTGAAATGTTTTATTACAAACCTTTCATCCATTGCAGAATTCAAAACCCTTTTTTTTTACTACCATCTTTCAGTTTTACAAACAACATTTTTCCCCATGGAAAAAAACCCCTTTAGGCTTCATGCTAGGGGCAAATTTGGTCCCCCCTGCTGTGCCCCAATTTTCAAGAAATATTGTCCTCATAATGAAATAGTTGTGTTCCAATTTAAAAAGGGCACATTTCTACTATAATCTGTCTGATATATTAAAGATGTTCTTTTCTCAAAAAATATTTCAAATTTTCCACATCCCTTTTAAAATTTTAATTGTGTATAAAGAGAAGTGAACTAATGTTACAGTATATAGTTTTCTTTCCATTTTACTTTACTAATTTCACTAAAATTGATGGTATCTTTTTTGATATCGGAAGCTT
>JAODAL010075513.1:0-13968 GCA_025379985.1 Phyllomedusa bahiana
CTTCTACTGCAGCCTAGTAAAACCATAAACACCCCCTGAATTCAAAGTGAAACCAAGAAAACGGGAAACTGAGGTAATATGAATAAATGAGTGAGAAAACCCCTTTAATGCTCCTTTTGAGTCGAATATACACTCACAACATATTTACAAGTTTGTAAAAAACAAAAAAACAAAAAAAAAAAAAAAAAAAAAAAGTTCTATGCCAAACATTCCCTCCCATAAATTTGGCGATCGAAACCCATAACCCCAGCTGTGATGGGGGCTGTGGGTTACGGGGGTGGTATATCACCCAAGAAAACCGGGCAGAACGGGGGCACTGATCCAGGCTTGGGAAGGTTGGCGAACCCAGTGTCATTGGCTCACCTCCTGTGGGTGAAAAAAAACTGTAAGAGTTAAAATGGAAAAACTAAAGTAAATAAACTGACTACTAAAATCACAGGGGTAGTGAAAATCTACACAAAGCTTCAATGCCTGATATTACAGATTAACCTATCCCTTACTCTAAGCTGAGCTTATGGTCTTTTTACTGGCATTTATGGTTACCTTTCCCAAGCACCTAGTTGTGGTCTAACTTTCAATCAACGTCTTCTTACCATTGCCGCCCCTCCCGGTCCCAAAGTGATTTGACAAAATAACACCGCACGGGAGTAACAAGGAAACATCAACAGGGGGGAGGCCGACCAGGGTTTTAGGAAAGTCATTAGCTTTTAAAATGGGTCGTCAAGAGAATTTATACAATAAACTAAAAAAATAAAAATAAAACTGATACTCCTCTACCTCCAGTCCCCGGGCTTCTGTTGACATGCCGTCACTTCACCGCTGTAGCTTTTGATTGTCATAAAGCAGCCCCGTGCCTCTACCGTCACTTCCCCAATCCGAACAGGGTGTGAATAGAACGTGTGATGGGAAATCACACCAGCAGTACGGGGCCCTTTTAAGGAAACGCACGTTTACAGAAGAATGGAGGAGATGCGGAGGAAGGTAATGATGGGGCTTTTTGTTTTAATGGAGCCCCTAGAGCAAAATATTAACTTTGTATACAACATCTTCAATAGCGTGTGTTTTGTTGTGTATGTATATATATATATATAATATATATATATATATATATACATAACATACATATACATACACACAAAGAAAAATAAAAAAAAAGCGGCACACTAAAAAAGGAGAGAAGCGTTAGCAGCAAAAGCTTTGATAGAAAATCCAACCAAATAGATAAAAAGAAAATCCACTGCCCTCACAGAACAATTCAGGTGTAAGAAGAGTCCTCCATACAGAAGAATAAGTCACTCTTCTTACACAATTGTTCTTTGAGGAGAGCCGTGGATTACATATATAGCTAACCCCAGTTTAGTATTGGGCTATGTTCACACGGCATAATTGCAGGGCGTAGTTACGCCCCGCAATTAAGCTGGGACCACGGGAGCTCGCGGCGACTCCCGCAATGCGCGGGGGGGGGGGGGTCGGCCCCATGGACATTCATTACTAGCAGCGCGTATTCGCCGCTAGTAGTTGACATGTCACTTATCTCCCCCCAACACAGCGTATTGTGCGAGCGGGGAGAGGAGACGTAATCCATAGTTCTCTTATGAGAGCTGTGAATTACCGTAATGACTGGATTGTATCTCGCTCGTATTTAGCGCAGTACGGCACAAAATATGGGGTGAAATACATCCCAGTTTAAGCCGTGTGAACATAGCCTAAGTGGAAAACGCGTTCACCATAAGGCTATGTTCACACGGTGCGTAATTATTACGCCGGAGTTTGGGAGCTCCCGCGGGAGGGGAGTTGGGTGAGGTCGCCGGTCCCATGGACATTCATTACTAGCGGCGCGTATTCGTCGCTAGTAATTGACATGTCACTTATCTCCCCCGCGCGGCGTATTGTGCAAGCGGGAAGGAGACGTAATCCATAGTTCTCTTATGAGAACTGTGGATTACCGTAATGACTGGGACGTATCTCACCCTGTATTGCACGTAGTACGGCGCGAAAAACGTCCCAATTTAAGCCGAATGAACATTGCCTCAGTCAGTGTTCACGCGGATTATTCACGGGACGTATTTCGCCCGCAATTATGCCGTGTGCTCCAGAGTGGGTGGGGGGGGGGGGGGCGGCCCCATAGACATTCATTATTCTTGGCGCATATACGCCGTGAATGATTGACGTCACTTCTATCCCCGCTCGGCGTATTGTGCGAGCGGGGAGAGGAGACGTAATCCATAGTTCTCTATAAGAACTGTGGACTACCGTAATGACGGGGCCGTATCTCGCCCGTATTTGAGCGCAGTACGGCGCAAAATACATCCCAGTCATTGCCGTGTGAACATTGCCTTAGGGTTGGAGAGGATTCAAGTTCAGGACGTCCCAAAACCCAACTTTTTTTGGTCACTTCAGGACGACTTACATTACTTTGACAAGACCCACAAAGCTAGCAGCAGCTCTAAACGGATGGGACAGGACCGCCGCCATGACACAACAGGGCCCATACACTATACTCTCTGGGCGCTGTCGCCTCAGTAGCTGTGTTTCTCCAGGCCCAGAGGAGGTCAGGAGAATTCCCTAAAAAGTCATTAAGTCACAGAACTACTGAAGACTTTTATAAAGTGGCTACAACACCCACAAATCAGGAAGCACTGGTCCTGCAATTCCCTCCCAGAATACAGCCACTTTATAACGACCCCTGCACAGGAGCTGCTCACATCCACAAGGGCAGGCGGCCATACAATGTAACATGTGTTAGCCGCGACATTCTAGTAAGTGTGTCCCTCCTCAGCTTCCGTTGCCGCTGGCTCAATTGGCTTCTTACACTATAGAGCTGCGGTACTTTACGGCTGCCATACAGCAGCCTCTACTCACCCAGCGACTCCAGGGTGTAGGCGGACATGATAACAGAGCGGCCACAGCTCCTTTCCTCCAAACGCGGGTTTCAAATAATACAACTGCTGAGCGCCGGGAAGTCCTGCCGCTGCGTCACTTCCCCCAGCCCCGCTCTAGTTTCTTAAGTAAAGCCTGCGGGCAGCGCCATCTAGTGGCGGCCGGTGAGATGGTTTTCCTGCAGCTGGAAGGGCCAAGGCCCCTCCTCCCGAGGACGACGCGCGCGCGGCCTGTTGCCATGGAGACGAGGCTGTGGCTATTATTACATAGACACAAGAGTCTGCGTTCCTGTGCTCGGTGGCCACTTGTGCTGGACGCCAGCTGTGGCTGTAGCAGGGAAATAGTTATCTGGAAGGCTCTGCTCATTTCACTGCAGCGTCAGTCTGCCTCCCCTTGTAAATGGGGTTTGTTCACAGAAAACACAACATTTCTACACAAATAATTTGCATCTGCATGAGAAAAACACATTATAAACAGCTACCAAAATACAGGGCCAACAGTGTATGGGAACAACCCACCAAACACACAAAATATATATAGAATAAAGATTGTATTTCTGAATTAAAAATGATAAAACAGCAAAGGAGCCATAAAGCTGATAAACTGACAGCACAATGGTGTAAAAAGCCAAAGGGCATTCACATTTTACAGGCCCCTCAACATAAAAATGTTGGGAGGAATGGATGCCCTCCTTTTTTGGTTTCCTGCACCCCGCCCACCTCCATAGGTTGCTAAGATCATGCAGTATGCTTATAAGGTTGGTGGCTTTTTTTCTCTCTGATTATGGAGTCTGTTACCCAAATGAGAAGTCGAATTTGGGACCAAATGAGGGTAAAAATAGAGAGGACCATCCGCCTTGAGATCCCTGATAGTCCGGGGTGGGCTTAAACAGTTTTTGATCAAACTTGAACTAAAAATCTCAAAGTTTTTCTCAACATGAAATGGTCCCAGGAAAGACCATTGTATATTGAGACCATAAGCCTATGGAAACTGGTCATTGGTTTAAAACCCCAAATGTCACCGAACATAATGTAACACAAAAATAAAGAAAATGAAGCAGAGACCTCATACAGATGAAGCAAGTCCCTACATATAACATCAGCGCTGCTGGGAGCTGGAAATCACTTTCTATATTGAGGACAAGAGATTCTTTGTATCATGTACTTTATACACAACTTACCGGGAAAATAGGGAAAAAAGGAAACCCTCAGCTGGAGCCCAAAGGAGCCGCTCATCCTGGCACGTGTAAAGAGCAGTACAGGACATGTAGCACCGCACTGTACTGTAGAGAGACACTGTAGACCACCAATCACTGCATGCACCTCACTAATACATGTAAGAGCAGTACAGGACATGTAGTACCGCACTGTACTGTGAAGAGGCACCATAGACTGACAGTCACTGCAAACACCTCACTAATACATGTAAGAGCAAGACAGAACATGTACCGCACTGTATGGTAGAGAGATGCTATTAGACCACCAATAACTGCATACACTGCACTAATACATGTAAGAACAGTACAGGACATGTAGTACCGCACTGTACTGTAAAGAGGCGCTGCTAGACCCCAATAACTGCATGCACCTCACTAATATATGTAAGAGCAGCACAGAACATGGACCACACTGTACTGTAGAGAGGCTATAGACCACCAATCACTGCATGTATCTCACTAATACATGTAAGAGCAGTACAGGACATTTAGTACTGCACTGTACTGTACGGAAGTGCTACTAAACGCAATCCTGCATGCACCCACTTAAAAAGTAAGAGCAGAAAAACATGTTCCCACACGGGTACTGTAGAAGGCGCTACAGACCACCAACATGCAGCACCTCACAAATTAAAGTAAATAGTACGGGACATTAGACCGCACTGTACGTAGAGAGGTGCTACAGAACACCAATCCTGCTGCACTTCACAATACAGAAGAGTATCAGAATGTATACCGCACTGTACTGTAAAGGTGCTACAACCCCCAAAACATTTCAGCACTTCACTGTTATGTATTGAATGAATACACAAGTGCTTTAAAAAACATAAATACCTACCCTAAATTGAAGACCAAAAGACGAAGATGGTGATGTCAGTGATGAGCGTGGCCCAAAAATTCAATATAAGTTTATAAGCCAAAAGTGTATAAAAAAGTAGGAAAAACCCAAACATGCAGGTATAGCAACCTTTACGGGACAAAACAAGCAAGGAGGCCACTAAAAATAGGGAAAAAGATGCAGTAATGATGACAAAGCAAGGTGCTTAAAAATCAACAGGGCCCACTCAAATTTTTTTTTTAAAAAAGAGAACCAATGCCCCGTGCTCAGGCCGGGGACAAGGGCTTTTTGGTGCCCAGCAAGTACACCAATGGGGGGGGGGCGGACCCTGACGGGCAAGCTGACGGCAGCATCAAAGGGGAGCTCCACATTTCTCCGAAAAATCCTTGTTGGAGCAGCATAGGACTTAAAAAAACCCGGGCAACAACAAATGTTTCTCATACCAAAGGATAATTTCGGGCATTTTCCGACCGTGGGGGGGATGACTCCCGAACAAGGACCACAGAAGTGGAGGTGGAGCGAACAAGAACCCCGGGGACGCGTGGCTCGAAAACAGCAGGAAGCAAGCAGAGGACCGCATGGACAGGGGGCTAATTACCCAAAACCCAAACCCTTCCCACTTCCCTTGGCACGGGTTCTCCCATAAGCAACACAGGATGCGGAAATATACAAGCTGGCTGTGACAGACAAGCAAAGAGCACGGGAAGATAAGTGCCAGCAGCAGCATAAGACCAACCTAAAACAAAACACAGTCACCCTATTTTCAACACGCAAGAAACAGGGGAGCCTACATTGAGGGATTGTTTCAAGCTGTTCACCAATGCCATACTGCTTTATCCACCCTGACAACAAGTTGGGGGTCTTAAAGAGATATAAACATCATGGGGCATGATATCAGAGATATGCTGAGCGGGTCAAAGCGCTGAAACCAGAATCAGTGATTTGGAGGACAATTCACTCCATCAGCGGCTGGGAGTCGCATTCTCAGTGATCAAGACACACTCGCCAAGACGGATGTCGGAAACGCTCCCGCAAAACAATGTGCGCATCGGGAGTGCCCGAAAAAAGAGGGGGCCCCAAACCCATCAGAGTTTTTTGGACCTGTCACAATATCTTTGGGGAAGGGGCTCCTTCTATGTTTTGCATTTAAAAGGGGCGCACGGGGTCCCAATGCCCCATTACCTCCAGGGGCCCCGCCTAGATCATGCTGGTTAAGCCTCACTTTAAAATAGAGACATATACGCGAAAAGCGCCCTTCACGGGACGTCATGGTGGCCGGTGCGGATCTCCTTCTATCCGGTTTTCTCTACAGAGGTTCAAAAAAGAAGAGCGCATTTTCCGGAGTCAAAGGGGGCTCCGGGCGCTTCGGGGGCAATACCATGCTATTTCCAGCCAACTCCAATTTGGGGGGCGTTAAACTCTACGCTTTCTTTGAAACCCAAGAGACGCATCGGGGATTGACCAAAATAACCCCATCAAAGCGCAGCTTCCAAATTTTCCGGGGAGATAATGATCACCATGTACACTTTTTTCTTCCTTCCCCTCTCTGATTTCCTTGCTTTATTTTTTCTCCTGCTCCAACCCGGGTTTTCTATTTTTCATATTAAAATACTTTTTTTAGGACAGGGGGGGGTTTTTGGAGAAAAACTTTACTTGTTCTATCTTTAACGTTCCTTCCCCTTTTTCCCGGTCGAGGAGGACTTGAGCCCATTTTTAGGGCTGTTTACAATTTTGCACATTTTTAATTTCTTGATTTTGTAATATTTAAATTTTTGGGTTTACATATTTATTTTCTAGGGGGGGGGGGTTTATCTATCTCCAAAGCTTTTTTACTTGTAGGCGGGTTTGGACGCTTCCATCCATCATCTTGACAGTTAAGGATGTTCAAAAAGTTTAAATGGGCCGTATTTGGGTCCAAATTACGCCCGAAGTCCCAAATTTGGGGCCAAAAAGGGCGCTTTCTTTTACGGTAATTCAATTCTCAAAGAACTAGGGTTTACGTTTTCCTCCCCCCCCCCGGGGCGAAGCCGCCGGGCGGGGGAAAAATTTGACATGTCACTTTCTGCGGCGTATACCGCCGCTAGCAGTGATAGTCTAGGGCCCGCGAATGCCGCCCCCTTTTTACCCCCCGCCCCCCCCTCCCCCCCCTTTCCACAACGGCAAATTTTGCGGGGCGTAATTATGTCCCGAAATTTAAACCCTTGAACATAGCCTTAAAGTTACTTGGCACTTAATGGACAAAAGGATTTAAATGGCGGAAAAGATAACACTGCTCCCTGGAATGTCAGGGGACGAGTGACCCAAACAAAAGATAGCAATGTTTAATTTTTCTTTCCCAAAACACCCTATATTGTTTTTATTAAAGAGACACATTTGGGTCCGATACAGTAAAAGGCTTAAAAGGCATGGGGGTTTGGGGCAGTCTTTGTTTACACATAAATTATTAAAGGGGGCGTCATAATTATCACCCATAAACCCTTTCCCCTTTTGAATGTCGGCTATTGAAGAGATGGGGAGGGAGATATAAGTTATACTGTAAAAAAAACTTGCACATTTTTTTGGTAAACATTTATATGCCCCCCCCTAAAATGCAGTCCTTTAAAGCAGGTTTAACTTTGGGGAGGGTTATCCTGATGTCCCAGTTCTTTTTATGGGGGATTTTAATACGGGGTGGACCCACATTGGGAAAATTATCACAAAATGTCTACTACCCTCACATTGACTCCTTTTTGGGACACATAGGGAGTTTTTGGAACTTGTAGACATCTGGCGTGCTAAACACCCTAATAAATTCACTATTCAGTTTTTCTAGTACTATAACACTTGTCAGGATAATAGGGTTTTGGGGAAAATCAGCGGCGTGTCAAATGGTTAAAAAAACTGAGTATCTTCACGCCCATTTCTGTCATTCGCCAAAAGCTGATACAGATTAAAAATTTCCCGATTTATCCATAGGAAATATGAGGCGGTGGGGAATTTTTTAAAGCCTCTTTTTCCCCTAATGGATACAGTTAAATTGGCTCAGATTTTGGGGGCATTCTTTCAGATGAAAAAGGACCAGCTCCGATCATACAGTTGGGACACATGAAAGGGGTACCTTGAGGGGGGCGACACGGGAAATTAGCACCTTGAAGATTTAAAGGGGGAGCAAAAAAACTATCCTCAAGTCAATGCTGCTGAGAATTGAATCGTTTTGCTTCTACCCACAAGCCGGGGAGGAACTGCGTAAGGCCAGGGAAAAATGAACACATTCTATTAGAATCTGCTGAAAAAAACGATTTTTAAAAAGCAAACTTTTTTTGGTAAGGGGGGGCAGGGGGGCCTTACTTAGCCACTACATTAATTCCCAGAGGGGTCCATTTTTAAAAACCCGCTCGCGACAACCTAAGGGGCCTTAATGACAGAACCCTTGGATGTTTTGGGGAATATTGGGGGATTTTATAAACATTTAACACTCAAAACTAGGGTTTTCCCCCTTCCAATCCAACAATATTTACGGGATATAGATCTTCCCCTGTTAAGTGCAGAAAACCGAGAGGGGTTGGATGCGCCCCTAAGTCAGAGGGGCCCGCAGGTGGAGTTAAGACTTTGGCAAATATTAAGCCCCAGGTTTTATGGGTTGCCTACAGAGGTAAACACAGTTGGGGAGGTGTTGTTACCTAATTTTTTGGAGGTTTTTCAGGGTGCGAACACGGGGGGTTGCCTGCTTCTGCAAGAGGCGGGAAAAAGGTTATTAAAACCTGAAAAAGATCCATTGCTCCCGGAGTCATACAGGGCCCCTTTCTCCCATCCCCTGGATACCAAAAAAACTTGCAAGGCGTTTGCGAAAAGAAACGCGGTGGATCAATCTCTGCACCTGACAGGCGGGGGTTTATCCCCAGAGGGATACTACAAAAATTTACAGAGACTGTACCTGAACCGCAGTCCCTGTTGATAACGCTGGGGGGAGTCAATCTTTCTTAATGCTGCTAAGGGCCTTTGATAGTGTGGATGGGGAATTTTTATGGGCGGGTTTTACATAAATTGGGGGTTTTGCCAAAAATTTATATCCTGGATTTAAACTGTTTTATACGACCAAAGCTAAGGTGCAGTCAATAATTTACAATAGAGACTTTGATTTGCAAGGGGGAAAAAACAGGGGGCCTTTTTTCTCCCTTGCTATTTGCCCTGGGGAAATGAGCCGTTAGCAGCTGATTTAAACAAACGCCCATATTAAGGCTTTAGGGGAGGGAGCTGGAGGACAAAATACCTTAAAACCTGATGAATCCTCCTTTTTTTTTGGGTAATACTGGGCTCATTGCCGAGGCAATTAATGACATTTAAAAGCTATGGTTCCTACTCTGGGTTGACAATTAATTTGGGGGGAATCCGCCATTATCCAGGGATGCCGTGGATCATTTACTCTCCCCAGATAAACCCCCTTCTATGTCCCCTTTTTTCCCATACCTGGGTATAAATATTTTTTGTGAATTTACAGGAATTTGGGCGGTTGAATCTGATCCATTGCTAGTTAAATTTTTAAAAGAAAAATTTAAATTTTTGGCGTAAAAAATTTCCCTTACGATACGGGAAGACAAATCTGGGTTTAAAAAGATTGGATGCCCCATTTTTTTACCCCCTACTAACTCCCAATCTGGCTCCCGCAGAGATTCTTTTTTAAATAAAAGCTATTTTTAAGCCCTTATCTGGGGGAAGGACACATGCCCGAATAAAGCTAGAAAATCTGCAATTGGGGAAAGGAGAGGGGGGGTTTGGGAAAATTTCCCTTTTCCACAGTTTACCTTAGCACACAACTGCAATTATGAAGATTGGGGTGGGGGGGGGGGATAAGATTTAAACTTGAAACTATACCCCCATTTTAATTCCCCAACTTTTTGGTAAACTGGGGGGCAAAAACTTTTTTATGCATCCAAAAATTTCCAACTTTATATCGATGCAAAAACTGTGGGGGAAATTACGGGTGATTTTGGGGTTCAGGCGCACATCCCAAAACCGGGATTTGGGAAAACCCCCTGGTTTTCCGAACTTTTTTGTGCTTCAGGGGTTTAGTCATGGGCTCTAGGGGGCCTTTAATATGTCTCTCAACCTTACAGATCAGGGGGGGCTTAAAATTTTCAGCAATGCAAAGGAATTTCCCCTTTCCCAACACACTTAAAAAATATTACAGCTTTGCACGCTTATAATCGAAAAATCAACCAATTCAATATAAAGCCAATTTTACCCCATAGATAGGGTAAGAACATCAAAACAACGAAGGGGCTGATTCCACTTTATATAAACTTTTATTGGGAAACTTTTTTTTTAGAAACCCCAATAGATTTACTATAGGGGGGGAAGGGGATATTTGCCCTAAAGCCAATATTTGGGAGGAGAACTGAGACCATACCATTGATTTCAGTGATGAACAGCATCGAATTCCCCAAAATTTTTCTTTAAACATCAGTTTACAGAACTCCTCTATTTTTACATAAAATTGGAATTTCGGGCCTCTCCTCTGGTTTAAAAGGTTATGTTCACCCGGGCCTTTCTACATAATTTTTTTGCTTGCCCTAAACTAAGCGATATTTGGGTTTTTATTGTCCAATTATCCAGTGAATTTTTCAAAAATTACAATAAAAAAGAATCCGTTGGTTTGTATTTTGGGATAAATTAGGAACTAACAGTTTAGGCGAGAAAATCGCATATCTAACTTTTTTTATGGCAGGAAAAAATAGCGACAAAGTGGCTGGGTCAAACCTCCTCAGCACAGGAATTTGTTAATAAAATGAATGGCTATTGCTCGGAGAAGGGTGTATTATAAGAGAGGGCCAAAATTAAGTATAATAAAATAGGGCTAAATTTGGGTAATACTTCTGGTCTTGCTGCCCGAACTTATTAGGGGAGGGTTTAGGATCCGGGTAGAGGTTCCCGGGACTTGTCTATGGCAGTTTGGGATGGGAGGCCGTCCGACAGCCAGGTACAATTTTTATTGACAAGAACTGAATGTTATTAATATTGCATTGCTATTTATTGTAAAGGATGTTTACTGCTCTGAACTGGAGATGGATTTGGGGGGGGGGCGGGTTGTGTTTTGGGTAAAAGTTGAAAAATTTTGGGCTTACAATGACAATATTGTACTCTTAGTACTACTTTTAAAAATACCAATAAAAAAAATTTTATGGTTAAAAAAAAAGTACAGCCAATGGCGCCCCCCCTCCCCCTCACTTTCCAAAAAATGCCCCCCCCCCCACACACACACACACTAATTCCTCTCACCCCTGCGCCAGGTCCCGTCCTAATTTTCTACCATTCACATAGCTCCTGCCATCCCTCAGAGCACTGCACATGACAATTTCTTTTTTAAAACCTCTCCCCCCTCCTTGACAAGTGTAATACCCCAAATAACATCACCGATACATGGGGCATTTCTACCAACAAAATTTTACTAAAAAAAACTCCTACAAAACCAGACCCAAAACTATTATAATTAAGGATCAAATAATCCTGCCAGACCCTGCCAAACCCCACCACCACATTAAAACAGCTGTACACGGGCCTACAGACATATACCACCGCCTACAGTGACCAATAGTGTAAAAACCAGTTACACAGGCTCTATTCATATACCACCCCCATACAGGACCATATAGTGGTAGATACTATTGTATGTAGACGCTCGCAGACATATAATGATTACACTGCAGTTACATTTAGTCATCACCGGAGACATAATTTCTGATCACGTCTTTCACCTTCCCTTTTCTTCTCCACCCGGCTCACCTTCATGCTGATTTATTCCAGCCGATATCGTCCCTGAAGATTTTGGCCCAAAAATATTTTAAATCCTCACATTTCCACAACTCCTTTACTTATAGTATATAATCCCCTCAGTCAACAGGTATAAATAGCCCTCTCATCAGGCAGGTATAGTATATTGTCCACTTAGACAGGGATAAAAAAAAATAGGGGGACTCAGGGAGGTAAAGATATAGGTCATCTCAGGCAGGTAATAGATATAGGGTCACCCGGGAGGAATAGACAAAAGGTACTCCAGGCAGGTATTTAGATATGGGGCACCAGGGGGTTATAAATAGGGGCACTCAGGCGGGTTAAAAGCATAGGGGCTAGGCAGGTATAAGGGGCACACAGGCAGGGAAATAACTAGGGCCCAGGCAGGCAATTGGGGGGTCAGGCAGGCGATAGGGGCTCAAACGGCTATAGGGGGTCAGGGAGGCGTATAGGGGCTCAGCGGGGTTGGGCCACGGGAGGCGATGGGGGCTCAGGCAGGCGTAGGGGCCACAGGTAGGCGATGGGGGGGCCCCAGGGGGGGCGTAAAAGAGGGCCACAGGGAGGCGATGGGGCCCCAGCAGGGAATAGGGCCCCAGGGAAGCGTATTGGGGGGCCCAGGCAGGGGTTGGGGGGGCCCCCAGCTATAGGGGGCCCCAGGCAGGCTTAAGGGGGCCCGGGAGCGATGGGGCCCGGGAGGCGTATGGGGGGCCCCACAGCGAAGGGGCCACAGCAGGGTTAAGGGCCACACAGTATATGGGGGCACACAGGCAGGCATTAAGGGCCACAGGCATAAAAAGGGGGGACACAAAGGGAGGGGATTACAGGGGCCAAGCAGTAAATAGGGGGGACACAGGCAGGGATAAGGGGGCCCGCAGGCAATTTTAGGGGCCACAGGGAGTATTAAGGGCCCCAGGCAGATATAGGGGGCCCCAGGCGGCAATTTTAAAGGGGCACACAGGCAGGGATTATAGGGCCACAGGGAGAAAGGGGGCACAGGCAGGCATTATAGGGGGCCCCAGGGATAATAGGGGGCACAGGGAGCATTATAGGGGCCCACAGGCAGTATATGGGGCACCAGGGACATATAGGGGCTGAGGGAGTAATAGGGGGCACACAGCAGGCATTATAGGGGGCCCCAAGCAGTATATAGGGGGGACACAGGCAGCATTATAGGGGGGACAGGCAGGGGATTTCAGGGGGCACAGGCGGCAAAAAGGGGGGCCACAGGGAATATAGGGGCCACAGGCAGTAAAAAAAGGGCCACAGGGAGCAATAAAGGGGGCCACAGGCAGCACTAAAAAAAACAACATTAATACTTTCCGGTTTCCCGGGCGCACGCTCCTCTTCAGGGCCCCCCTCCAGCGCCGGGCGCTCCCCGGCAGCTCCCCCGCACGGTCTATGAACCCCGTCCCCAGGGGAAAGGCAGCGTCGCATGACACACTTCATCCAACGCGCCCGCGAGCCCACGGGGGCCGCGCGGGGCCTCATGCTATGAGGACCCGGGCCCCCGTGTCGGCCCTGCGGGTTACCGGGGGATCCGGCCTCCGGTGAGCGGGTCCGAACTGTCCGGGGCAGGGGGGCCTCGCTTTTCTCTCCGCAGAAACGCAAAGAGACCGCCGGCGCTTCGCCCACGGCAGCGGCCTGGACCTGCGAGGTTCGGGGGCCCGCCTGTGCCCCTTAGGGGGAAAGGGAGAGGTAAGGGGGCCCTAGGTGACGCCTACCTCTGCCTACCCCTCGTCCCGCCTCTGCCCTGCTGTGTACATTGCCCTTCTCTCCTGAATTACTTTTTGCATTATTACCAATTGGGGAATTGGTCCAAAACTTGAAATTTTCACCAACATAATGTTACACAAAGTTTAAAAAAAAAGAACAGATAACTAATACAGAGAAAAACAGTCCTTACATACTGAAAAGGCTATTTTACACAGGGGGACAGCACGATTTTGTGCTGAAATACACCCAAACAATGTCCATACAATTCTCAAGACTGTAATGTAAAATACACGTCGCCATTCACAAACGCTATTTTTAAACTCGTAATTTGCAAGTGCCTGAATGACATGTCAATTCTTTTCACATATACACGCCATCAAATAATAAAGTACAGGAGGCAATATCGCCTTGGGGCCCTTGCACGTCGTATTCACATTGAAATTTCAAGCTTTCAAGTGCATAAATTTTTAGCAATGCAATGAAATCTTTTGCCATATACCTGTGCATGTCGCAATACGTTGTGTGAACCCCCTAACAAACAGAAAGAGCCTGC
>JAODAL010075514.1:0-13968 GCA_025379985.1 Phyllomedusa bahiana
GAAAAAAAGATTTTTTAAAACTTATTGCAATATTTCTCACCAGTTAATCTAAAAGCCAGACTTGCAGTTGTTGGATCATTACTTTTACTTTCAACACATAAAAGATACAGTTTACAAAGAGGAATGTGGTGCATTTCTTTCCAAAAATTTTAAAAACTTGGCGTTTTTTTTCTTGTTGGATTTCCAAATTTTTTTTTATTGTACCAATTTTTCTAATTTTAATTTTTCAAAAACCAAAAATTTTTTAAACTGATCCAGACCAAAAAGATTTTTTTATCACCCAAACCTTTTTATTTTTTTTCTTTTTCCCTCTTTGCCCTTTTTAGGAGCCACCCTTTTTTTCTTTTTTTTTTTGACTAGTATATTTGGGGCCTTTTTTTATTGTGGGCCCCCAAATTCAATTAAATTTTAAAGGAAACGGGGGTTTTGTTTTTTTTAAAGTTTTCCCCGTCCCGTAATTTAAATTTTACATTTTAGTTGACTTAAATTTTTGTGGGTCGTTAAATTTGATAAAAACCAATTTTTAAAGTTTTTTCTATGTTTGTATTTAAAAAAAAGGGGGTGATTTTTTTATTACGTGCAATTTCTTTTTTTTTTATTTTCTAGAACAAATAACTTTTATTTTGACATTTATAGACCTGTGTGGAGCTTGTTTTTTGCAGACTGAAGTGTTTGGTTTTATTGGGAAACCCTTCTGAGGTATGTAAACTTTATTGGGCCTATTCAAAGTTTATTAAAAAAAAAAACAAAATATAATTTGGGAAAAAAGATCAAACATATCAAATAATAGTACAGTCATATTCAAAAAGTATCAAAATTAAAATGTTGACTAGTTTTTGAGCAAATTTCGTTGACTAAACAGTTTTTGGGTCGATAGGCGATATCGGGAATTATTTAAGCGATTTTGATAAATCGTTTAAAAATTATCGCCCAATTTTTCCCTTTAAAATCTAAAGGGGGAAAGGGGAAAAACACCCTTAAATTTTAAACACCCCAAAAAAAAGGTTTTTGAAACTGGAATTAACAAACCACAACAGTCAAATTGGATTTGTGCTTTCCCTCTTGGCAAAACAGAAAAGCCACAGAAAAAAAGTCAAGACCATTCACTATCCCTGTCTTTTAACCCCCAGGGCCCGACCCTTAAACCTGGGAACAACCCCAAAAATTTAAAAAATGCCAGAAGGCAGTATGATTTTGAACCTTCCCTTTTAACTTGAACTGGGGCATTGAACTATTTCCGTCCCGGGCCCCCCGCATGAGCCCCAAACCTGCCCTGACCCCCAGATTTAATAAAGTGCCGGGAAAAAGGAGTCTTTCCAACCCCCATTTTAAATTTCACTGGGAAAAAACTTTACCGTTTGGGCCAACCCGCAAAGAGCCCCAAATGCATGACCCCCCAGATTTAAAAAAATGCCCGAATAGGAGTCCTTTAAAACCCCTCAAATTTTTGTTGAACTGGAAAATTAACTTATCTGTCCTGTTTCCCGCAGTTTTAACCATTAAACCCGTCCAACCCCCAGGGTTAAAAAGGGGCTGGAAAAAAAGGGGTCTTTCAACCCCCATTTTTGTTCCCCTGGACTAGGGGCTTAAACCCGGTTTCCGGGCCACAGCATGAGCCCCCAAAACCCGCATGCCCCCGATTTAAAAACTGACGGAAAAAAAGGGGTTTTTCCCCAAAACCCCCATTTTAGTTTAAATGGGGCCTTAAAAACTAAAACCCCGTCCTGGGCCCCGGCCCTGGCCCCAAACCCGCATGACCCCACAGATTAAAAAGTGCCGGAAAAAGGGGTTTTTTCAAATCACCATTTTAGGTTTTACTGGACATTGACTAAACCCGTCCTGGGCCAAATGCAATTTACCCCAAAAATTTCAAAAGACCCCCCAGATTTAAAAAATGCCGGGGGAAAAAGGAGTCTTTGAACCACCAATTTTTTTTTGAAAAATGGACGTTAAAAAATATCTGTCCTGTTTCCCCAGTAAGACCCTTAAACCTGTTGGGCCCCCGATTAAAAAGTGGGAAAAAAGGAGTCTTTTAAAAAACCCATTTTAGTTTCATGGGCATAGAATCCCTTCCGGGCCACAGCAGAGCCCAAAAAAAGCATGCCCCCAGATTTTAAAAAACTACGGAAAAAAAAAGTCTTTAAACCACCCCTTTTTGTTTCCCTGGGCATAGACTATCCCTGCCTGGGCCACAGCATGACCCCCAAAAATGCATGACCCCCGATTAAAAATGCTGGAAAAAGGGGCTTTCAACCACCCCTTTTTTTTCATGGGCATAGACTTCCCTGTCCTGGGGCCACAGCATGAGCCCCAAACCTGCATGCCCCCGATTTTAAAACGACGGGAAAAAAAGGGGTCTTTAAACCCATTTTAGTTTAATGGACTAGACTTTCCCCCGCCTGGGGCCCCCCAATGAGCCCCCAAACCTGCATGACCCACGATTAAAAAGGCCGGGAAAAAGGAGTCTTCAACCCCATTTTGTTTCAATGGACATTGGGGCTATACCCGTCCTGTCCACGATGACCCTTAAACCTGTTTGTTTCCCGATCACAAAGGGCACTATGGAATTTTTAACAGTACGGGTTTTGTATATTTTTTTTAAAAGACTTTGTTTACAGAATTTATTTAGGGATTTTTTTTTTTAGTTTTCATTATTATCATTTGCATTTTTTTGTTTCAAGTGTGATAACATACAACATACACCCCTCCCTGCAGATTTTACAGTATTTTTTACATACACAGTAGAAGTGTTAATTCGACCGTCCGCACCCCCCATTAAGTTAATGACAAATGTCCTAATCATGCCCCCAAAACACTTCTTAGTTGAGAAGACATTTGCCTCCTGGCTTCCGGAGAGTGAATCAGCCAATACATTCAAAGTTTCATTTTTCCTCTCAAATCCTTCTTCAGTGATTTGGGAACAGACTCCCCTGGAGATCAAATGATCGCGACCCCATAGTTACATCCAGCCCCAGAAAATTATAAGCCACAATTGGTGCAATTTGTGTCCAGCCCAGGAGATCCTTTTTTGACACTACTTAACCTCATTCAGAATCACCTTTTGCAAAATCTGATATTTTTAGAGAAATTATGAAGCTCTCCTGATTGCCCCCTAACGTTGAGAGCCAGTGCTGCCGTCAGCCTCTGTATAACACGGATGTCAGCTTCCAGGAGCCAGTCTTAAGTGGTGCGGTGAAGCCAGTCTAGCGTCTGTCCACTATTAACACGCAGGTTCAGCAGCCAGGGCCCGGAGTTACAGTGGGTGCATTGAGAGCCCATGCTAGCGTCTGTCATCTATTAACAACGCAGGTATCAGCTGCCATGGCCGGATTTACAGTGGTTGCGGTGATAGCCCAAGGGGGGCTGGCAGTCCTCATCTATTAACACGGAAAAATGCCTATGACGCAGCAACGAACAGTCCGTGCTGAGCAGAGTGAGGAAGCTGGAAGTGTGAGGTAAACTTGCCAGCCTTCCTCAGTACACAGTTCAAGACCTGGGTAGCGCTTGGCCCTTCCGTATGAGTGCGGACCAATTGAGCTTCACTTGGAAATACTGAGGTTTAACCGCTACCTGTTCCACCCAGGTGCCCCTTTTTTTTTTAATATTATTTTTTTATATTTTTTTTTATTTGTTTATTTTTTATAATTTTTCTTGGCAATTCTTTCTCACATTTTACTCATGTGCTGAGAAATTGCTCTGTTCTTTGTTCTCTGTCAGTGCTCCCATACTCCATGTCCCCTGAATAACTACATCTGGTCAAGTCTTTCCCTGTACCACCCTTGTTACAATCAGAGGAATTTTTTTACCAGCTATTTTGTACATGCAAGTTTTTTAGTAGTTTAATTCTAGAAAACACATTTTTAAAAATAGGATGGAATCCCACCATGTCGTTTGATTCTCTTTTTTTTAATTGTATTAAATGGGTTGTGCCTCAATACAGGGATTGCTAGCTATGTTTAAAGCCTCTGCAAAAACAATCATATTGCAATATGTGTCCATTAACAGTGTCCTTACCTATTCCTGTTTCTGACAGCACCATCACCCTTTGAGCCACTCTTGACAATTGGTGAAGAACAAATGTCTTTAGAAAACCAACATTTTTTTACAATAGGACCTGTAGTCTAGCTGCTTTTTCACAGCAAAATGCCTCCAAAAATTCAAAACATGACCAAGTACCACTTTTGTGACAATTGTGAAGAACAAATTTCTGGTTAGAAACAACATTTTTTATATTATATGACCTGTAGTATAGCTGCATGTCACAGCAAAATGCCCAAAAATTCAAAACATAACCCTTGAGCGGCCCACTTTTGACAATTGTGAAGAACAAAATGTCTGTTAGCCACAACATTTTTTTATAATATCGACCTGAAGTATTGTCTGTGCATTCAAAGCAACAAGGGCTCCAAAAAATTATAAAAATGAACTTCTCAGCCATGTTTAAAAATTGTGAGGGAGAAATGCCACGTATGAAGCCACATTTCTGTTCCAAAGGACCCACGATTATGCTGATTCTCCACAGCAAAATACCCCACAAAATTATAATTATTGACCTTCTCAGCCCCACTGTTCAAAATTGAGAGGATAAATACCACACTAGAATCCACACTTCTGTTTTCCAAAGTACCACGATTATTGCTGTATCTAATCGTCACAGCAACATGACCCCAAAAAATTATAAATATGACATCTCCAGCCACTATTAAAATTGTGAGGGAGAAATGGCCACTTAAAAAGCCACATTCTGTTCCCACAGGACCACGTTAATGATGTAACTCACAGCAACATGACCCCAAAAATTAGAAATATACTTCTCTCACCCACTATTAAAAATTGTGATGGAGGAAATTCCCGCTTCGCCACTTAAAGCCACATTCTGTTCCAAAATGACCATAATAATAGCTGAAACTCACGAGCACAGACCTCAAAACCATTGACAATGCGCAAAACTTCTAAAGGTAAAGTGAGTACATTGAATAGCGTGATTGTCATGAAACCTGCTGTATTTTTACAGTCTCCTCACAGCAAAAAACCAGCAAAAAGAATCTGTTGGGAACTGATAATAAAAATTGCAGTAAGAAATGATCATTTAACAAACATATTTCAAAGGGACCAATCTGTTAGAAGGAGGAATGTTAAGTAGACGCGCAACTAATCGGCTGACCCACGTCAATTTGGGGCCACAGTGCACAACATCAGAGATCCATGCTGATTCATCTTGATGAAATCAACGATCCACATTATCTGAGGAAAGCCGGAAGCGTTTTTTCTGTAATGAACTCCTCCACTGTGCAGAAGGTCCGTCAGATAGACTCAGGGCTGCTGGTCAGGACACACCTCTATGCATTGCTACAAGCCTCGTGCCAAACGTCATTTTGATACTCAGAAGTCTATTGGGTCCTGAACACATACAAGAAACATCGTGTTGAGACGCAGATAGTCGTGGCACCTGAACTTAAGCTGGTCCCTGGAGTTGGATGTGTGCCCTGCATTGCATGCATTTGTGAGCGTTGTAAATAAAGATTGCCAGATGTTCACTCCATTAGCGTACTGCCACCTTGCTGCTGCTAGCTGCCGCTCCTACGGCTACTTGGCACTCTACTGCTGTCAACTGACGCTGGACTATGTTCCATCCGTGTGACATTTTAAGAACGAGAAAGCAGACGCAACAGATGTCGCCAGTTTGATCAATCAGCAAGTCCCTCCATTTCCTGCATTTTACTCTGTATTTTGGTAGGTGAATGAAAGTTGCAGAGTTTTGAGTTTTGTACCCCTGGGATCCAGGAGGGTGCCACCCAGTAACTTTTGTTCATATATGATGGCCTTAAAGCGAGGATCATGTTGAGGAAATGGACAACCAAGCACTCATGTTAGAGATGGAGCCTTGAATTCCCAGCCTCTGGGTCGAGGAGCACTAGCAAACTCATCTTCCTCATTTACCCTTCCTCTCCGCCTATCAAATCGCGCCAACCACTTTCCAAGGCAGGACGTCGGTAACGACGGTGTCTAGGAATTACCTTCACCTCCTCCTCCTCCCTCCGCTTCCTCCGGCAAAGCATTCAACACAGCCCAGATTGCCTCAAGATGATGCAACCCTGAGACTGATGCGCTGCCTTGCACTAGCCCTTGACCCCGAACCACTGCTAATTGATACTGTATAAAATGAGAAACTGTCAGGCCTTGTGATTCGACGTAGAGAAAGCTCCATGGTCCGCATCTTTGACCGTCTCCTCCTCCGTCGCTGGCGGGACCTGAAGTTTCAAGAGTGTCCAACGATCGTTCTCCAGAACTAAGATCACCACAATGCTCATGCTGACAAGCGCATCGTCCGCATTGACTCATTTTGGTGGCTTCTTTCGAACCTGCAAGGAAGGTGCAGACACAAACACCTGGCCCTCCACTCTCGTTGGCTCAACACCCCGAGTCCGCAACCGCTGCTTTGTCAGGCCAATGTGTCACTTCGTACTGCGTAATGGCAATGCGCTGCTCCCACAAACGCTGGAGCATGTGTAGGGTTTGGAATTCCAGCATGTTGCCACTCACTTCAAACAATAGACAGTTGAAGACGGGAGGCCGAGCTGTACGCTGCAAACGCAGCCAGGCGGAAGATGCAGGGTGGCGAATGGCGAAGTGCGAGACTCAACCTCGAAGCCTACTTCAAGCAGGCAGTCCAGACCCGGGTAGAAGTTTAGACATTTTCTGGATGACGGATGTTTCATTGACTGTGCCATGCAGGGATGTGCTCCGGCCGACCGATCATAAGGGCGTCCAGCAGATTATTCGCCCGTTATCGCACACCACCTTGCCTGGCAGAATGTTTCTGTCCACCCAGCCAGCGCGTCGGTTCTCTTGCCGGAGAGCCGTCCACAGCTCCTGACCTGTGTCAGACGTCTCCAAACAGATTAATTTTCAACACGGCCCTGGTTTCTCTGGGCCTGTGATGCCCCCAGAGGACCTTGAGGTGAAGAGCCCTGCACCATCCCTGTTGTTTTTGAAGAGCGTTGGCGTCGAGCCTGAGAGCCACCGTCAACCCCCCAGAGACATCCACCCACTCACCAGTGAGCTGTCACAGAGATATAGCGGCCTTGGCCGTGCTTACTAAGTCCTGTGTTCGGTGGTTGAGATGGACATTTTCCGTGACACATAAGCAGACAACGCACTTGATATTAAAGATGACACGTGGCTGCCAGGCAGGGACGCTTTTCCTGGCAAAGAAATGCTGCTCAACATCTTGTTATTTGGGGGCAGGCAAGGGCCGACGGGGCGGAACCAGACGGAAAGGCAACATTTTGCCAAGCCAAAGCCAGGCAATGCCGACATTCAGCTTTTGTGCTTTGGGATGGTTTGGGTTTAAAAGGTTTCTTCTTCTGCTCCCAAACCTGGAAACAGAAGGCTGTCAGCTAGACTGGCTTGCTGTAACTGCAATGCATGTCAATCAAACTGGCGGGGAAAGGGGTAGTGATGGGTTCACTGTCTCTGGTGGTGCAGGTGGTACTCGGCTGTGGGGGCTGAAGCGAGGCCTGATCCCTGATCATGACTCTGAAGACATGGGCAGCTGAGGAACGCTGGTTGTGGCGGATGAGGAGGAGGCGGAGACATAGGTGTGACAGTGGTTGGAGGCCTGACGTCGACTGGCCTTTTTTGGCCAAGTTTTGCCTTCCAATTCACTCATAGCATTCTCTGCATGTGACTAGACATGTTGGAGTGGTTAAACACCAAGATTCTGCTCTACTTATGCGCTTTACGCAAAGGCGCATATGACATCGCTGGGTGACACATGAGGCCCTTACCACAAAGAAGGCCCCGGCTTGGTAGAGGTCTGACCGTTTTGAACGGCGATAAGCTAGGAGCGGCGGTATCCGCTGACCGTGGCTGGCGTAATCATATCAGCGGACTTCTGCGAACCGCCCTCTCCCTTTTATTGAGAGTAGGGACCCCGTATGGACACAACCACCATCCATCTTCCTCCTCGTTCAGATGATGAAGCGCATCGCAAGCAAAATTCATCTGAAAAGACACGTTGGATCCTGCAATGTCAACATCATCATCATCACATCACCACAGGTGACTTGGTCATCCTGACATTACTGCATCCAGGAGCTGCGGTCTACAAGCACAAGAGCAACTGCAACAGGCGTTGCCAACCGCCCAGGATTTTTGCCGATTGACCGGATCCCTTTTCCTCCTCTGATCGCATGATGATAAACTTGGCTTCAGAGCAGGACAAAATCATCCTCTTTTGTCCTCTTGATCTTTTCACATCCTTCTGAACCCCAACCGCATTTGTCCATCAAAGAGTCGTCAGAAAATGGATGTATCCACAGTGGTGGGGTACCGATTGACATTTGGGCTGCCTTCACTTCATTTTTGATCGGTATGCTGATGATGCTGATGACGACCTTAGTGGCCGTGACTGGGATGTACGAGGAGGTAATACTGCTTTATGCAGGTTGCATTAACCACCAGAAGAACAGAATTTGCGAGCCAGTTTCTTTACTGAGATTAACAGGGCCCTGACCGCATAGGCGATGTACAAGGCCTTGACGGTCACAGCAACCACGACTATACCATGGCATGCAGTTGTCGCCAGCACAGGAAGGAGCACCTCTCTCGTACCTTCTACTCCATGTTCCAACCCCCCCTCTTTGCTGCTTACCACCTGAATTTTCGCTCCATGTTCAGAAATATAAAAATTTGAGAAGTGTATGGAAGAGTTTTGGAAAAGTCTCTTATAAAAGACAGCAAATCACAGCTATTCCCAATCCTCAAATCAAAAACAAAATTGCATGACAGACCAAAAGAGAAAAAAACACCTATCTGAAAATGTATACGGATGAATAAAAAGGTATTTTTGCACTTTTCATACACCTGTGTGACTTAACAAAATTGCTGTAAACAAATTTAACTGCAAGGTGACTCAATAACAAAGCGTGGCCCCTGCGCAAAGTGAAAAAAACACGTAGTGCTGAAATGTATACGGATAATAAACGGTATTTTTTTGCACCTAAAATATACCTGCGGTGACGACAAAATTGCTGATTCAAATTTAAGTGCAAGGTACCTCTTCAACAAAGCTGGACTACCCGCAATTAAAAAAAACACCTATCTGAAATGTATAGACTCGATAATAAACGGTATTTTTTGCACCTAAAATACACCTGCGGTGACGACAAAATTGGCTGGATTCAAATGTAAGTGCAAGGTTAATCAATGAATGAAGCTGACTGCGCCAAATTGAAAAAAACACCTATCTGAAATGTATCGATTAATAAACTATTTTATGCACCTAAAAAAACACATTTGCCTGCGGTGACGACAAAATTGGCCTGGATTCAAAATTTAAGGCAAGGTTACCTCTATCAACAAAGCTGGACTGCGCCAATTGAAAAAAACACCTATCTGAAAATGTAACGGAAAATAAACGTTATTTTTATGCCACCTAATTACACCTGCGGATTACGACAAAATTGCTGGATTTCAAATTTAAGTGCAAAAGGTGCCTCTATGAATAAAGCTGGACTGCACCAAATTCTAAAAAAACACCTATCTGAAATGTATAACGGATAGCTAAACGGCAATTTTTACACCAAAATAACACCTGCGGTGACGACAAAATTGCTGGATTCAAATTTAAGTGTCAAGTACCTCTATCAACAAAGCTGTACTCGCGCCAATTGGAAAAAAACTCCTATCTGAAATGTATACGTGTAATAAACGGTCTAGTTTCTGCACGCTAAAAATACAACACGCGGTGACGACCAAATTGCTGATTCAAATTAAGAAGTGCAATGTGCCTCTATGAATAAAGCAGTCTGCGCCAAATTGAAAAAAACCCTATCTGAAAATGTATACTTATAATAAACTGTAATTTTGCACCTAAAAATAGCAACCAGCGAGTGACCTCGACAAAATTTGCTGGATTCAATTTAAGTGCAAGGTACCTCTATCAACAAAGCTTGGACTGGCGCCAAATTGAAAAAAACACCAATCTGAAATGTATACTGATAATAAACGGTATATTATTGCACCTAAAAAATACACTGCGATAACGAACAAAATTGCTGGATTTTCAAATTATAATTGCAGAGTGTGCCTCTATGAATAAAAGCTGGACTGCGCAAATTGAAAAAAACACCTAACTGAAATGTATAACTGGATAATAAACAGGTATTTTTTTTGCACCTAAAAATACACCTGTCGATGACGACAAAATTGCTGGATTCAAATTTAAGTGCAAGGTACCTCTATCAACAAAGCTGGACCTCGCGCCAAATTGAAAAAAACACACCTATCTGAAATGTATACGGATAAAAACACGTTATTTTTTTGCACCTGAAAAATACACCTGTGGTTGACTACAAAATTGGCTGTATTCAAATTTAAGTGCAAGTGAGCCTCTAATAATAAAGCATTGAGAGACCAAAAGATATAAAAAAAACAGCTATCTGGAATAAAACTGATAATAAAAGTGGAGTTTTGCAACCTAACAAATAGACCTGCAGTTAATGAGAAAAGATCCGTATCCTATCATAAGTTCAGGCTGCTCAACATCTCAATAATATCTCAACAGAAAACTATTAATAAAAAAGCTAATTGCAATGCAAAGTCTGCACCTAAATCTGGTGCACAATACCAGCATCCTTTAAAGAGCCTGTCTGTCCCTGTGTTCGCCCGCGGCTGCCCCCCCCCCCCCCCTGCTCTCGCTCCGTGACTTTACAGCGGTAGATGCTCCTTTAAAATTCTCTCAGCCTAACAACCATAAATCTGCAAATCTCTATCTAACTAAGTTCTAAGGTTTCACAGCTAAAGTATAGCTGCTCTGTGAACAAATAGAATAAATTTCGCTGAGCTTTATGGCACAGAGACTGGGCACACGGTACACGACCTACTACAATGAGACTCTGACACACACTGAGGCTGAAAAACAGAAGGGCTGGTTCAATGTAAAACGAGTCATGTAGATTTTTTCCAGCCAATCGCAAACCATGACACATTCCAGTCATAACGTCGCACACACAGCTCACCCTTGCTCTATTCTCTAACGATTTGCTGCTGCCAAAATGGACAGGAAGCTCCGAAATTGCGTCGATATAAATAGAATTAAGCGCAGATTTTAACCTAATTATTCGCTTGAGCGAAAAATCCGATTAACAAAAAAACCGTGGCGATTTCAACTTTGTCGATAATAATCGCTCAACACTAGTGTTGACAAACATGTGAAGAGCAGTCGTGATAGAACACGAACAATATGGGTGAAACTAGTTATTTCACAGTGATGAATAAGGGCTATTAAGGGAGGACAGAATGAGGAAGGAGAAATAGAGGGTAAAATAGAGTGGAATGATGGTATAATCAAAAAGGGAAAAATAGGGATAAGGGAAAAATTATCATTAATATGTCTAGTATCACAATATGGCTAGAAAAACAATAAGAATAATTTCAAATAGCAAAGTGTTCAACTTTACAAACAGGGCTGACACCAACAAAGCCATGAAGAGACAATATGAGAGATACTGTAGGTGTGTGAAGCCAGTAGTGAATCAGGTATGAAAGCAATATACAGAGGTGGAACTAAACTTCACCCACTGACTCCAGATCAGGGAAAATGTAGCTGCTGAAGCAACTTTTTAGTTTTTGGGTTTTTTGAGGCGGGAATTTTGCTGTGCTTACCATTTGGGATAGACAAACATATTTTATAGTTCGGACTGTTACGGATGCAAAAATAATAATTGTGTTTCTTTTTAATCTGTAAAATGATTTTAATAGGCAGATTTCAGAATGTAGCAGAAGCAGGCCAGGTTTCAGGGCCTTCATTAGGCTAGCAGCTGCCATGGAAACTAGTTGGCACCATGCAGTCATCAGATAATTAGCTGTTGCCTAAACTGAAAGGGTCTGGGGTGTAAGTAGGATTTTGTAGAGGTTCACCAATCATGAACATAGATAGTGTTGCTCAAATCTTATCCTGTTCAGTTCGACCCTGAGCCAGCGGAACTTTAAAAAAAAATCAGGGTCCGGATGTCCCAAATGTTTTCACTGTGACCCTTACCCTAAACCTAGGCTTAATCCTGACTGTCACCATAACCCAAAGCTTAAATTGGGGCTAGAGTTGGAGGTGTAACAGCTTCCTGTTGCTTCCCATCCCCACCACCTTTTGTCCCCATTGCTTTCAGCCCCATGGAGCTCATGCTGTGACATCCCTTCTTACATCACTTCTGGTACAACTCACATTTCTCTACCATAAAGTGACATAAGACTAGAAATTGTGTGATTTTCACAAAAAAATTGATTTATTACAAATTTGACTTTGACCCCAATTCAAAGTGCAACATTACACATTGACACGTAAACACTTATATAGAACATGTGTAGTACATAGGAGTAAACACATACACACAGGCACACTCTAAAAGAGCAGGACAGAATTGATCAGGCCATCAGATGTGGCAATGCTGCAGCTGTCAAGGTCTCTGACATTTCCCATGTTAGGGTTTTTTTTCAGGTAACAGGCAGCAGTACATATAGACTGTCTAATATACATTCTAAGGAAAAATCAGGGGAATTGTTAGCACATTAGGAAGGAGTGAGGGGCAAGAAAAGGTTTTTAAAATAGATTTGATAGATAGATAGATAATAATAAAAGATAAAATTTAAAAAAGTGGCCATGCCAATTATATTACCATTTATGTTCATGTCTATTTACAAAATAAATGAGAACGTTATAATTAGTGTTGAGCGATTTTTATCGACAAAGTTGAAATCGGCAAGGTTTTTATGGTGATCGAAATTTCCAGATCAGCATAATTAAGGTTAAAACTTGCACATCTTTTAAGATCGCGCCTTTTTCGGCGTTTCCCTGTAATTTGGGGGGCCAAAAATCGATTCAGAATAGAGCAGGTTTAGAGTGTGTGCACGTAAGACGGGGATGTTTTTTTGCGATGGCGGGGAAAAAATCACATGACCTCTTTTACTGAAAAACTTTTCCCTGTTTCACTCGGGTTTTCCTCTCAGCTCTCATAGGGATGGGACCTGCGTTTTCCCCTGTGCCAAAACCTCAGCAAAATTTAGTCTTTTTTCTGCACAGAAAAACCTCTATATTACTGTGATCCTTAAATTTAGTTACTTTTGGGAAATTGAACATTTATGTAGTTCTAGAGAATTTTAAAGCAGAACTACCACTGTAAATTAACGGGGGTGGGGGAAGGGGGGGGGGGGGGGGGCCCGCGGGCAACACGACAAGCTCTATCTTTAAAGAACCTGGGGTAAAGTTCACCAAAACTTAGTGTGACATTTTAGTGGAAAACTTTATTTTTTAACAGTTTGCTATTGAAATATTTCCTGGATATTGGGCAGCCTGAACCCCTTTTATTGGATAAACATCATTTTTTAACTGAGGTCCTTTGTTAGCTGCAAAACTCCCACTTTTTACGTATACATTTCAATTTGGGGGTTCAATTTTACCCAAAAAAAAACCCGTGACTGTTGATATATCCACCCCTTTCACTTTTAAATTTCAAAACCCGCAATCTTGTAAATCAGCACGGGTTTTTTGTTCCCAAAAATACCCTGTATCATACGAAAACTTCACAGTTTTGGTTTTTTTTACTTTTTTCCACTCGCAGTTTATTTCGCCGCTCTACTAAATCTTAAAAACAGATTCTATATTCACCACAGGTGAATTGAAAGGTGCAAAAAAAAACGTTTATTTTAAACAAAACATAACAGTTTCGTGTTTTTTTGACTTTTTGGCCACCCAGCAATTCTTTTACGAGCCCCTCTACGTAAATTTAAAAAAGCAATTTTTAATTCACCACAGGTGAATTGAAGGTGAAAAAATACAGTTTATTATATCAAAACATAACATTACGGTTTTTTGACTTTTGGCCTCAGCACTGTTCATTGACGCAGCTCTACGTAAATCTTAAACACAATTTATATTCACCACGGGAATTGAAAGTCAAAAAAAATTTT
>JAODAL010075515.1:0-13967 GCA_025379985.1 Phyllomedusa bahiana
TAAAAGTCCTGCATTCTAGTGTCATTTTTTTTTGTGGGTGGAAGGAAATTGCTCACTTTTGCCTTGTAACGTGGATCAAGGAGAGTGGCCACCCAGTAATTGCTTTTCATTTTTATTGCCTTGATGTGTGGATCATGTTGCAGGTAATGTATAATCCAAGCACTCATGTGTGAGATGCTTCTGGGATCTCCGAAGCCTTAGGGCACTAACGAGATCTTCCTCCTCTTCCTCCTCCTGTAATCTGTGCCAACCTCTTACCACTGAAGGGTAATCAGTACCAGTGGTGTCCACCCCGGCCTGGTTTCTCTTGGCACATGTTGCTACTTGTCGAGGTTGGGGATCTGGACTCTGCACCATCCCAGCAGTGTTGAAGAGTGTCGGTCGAGACCCATCACCTGAGGCACTGTCATCCAAAAACTCACCCAATAAGCAATCAGTGAGATGTAACGCACTTGACCATGCTTACTAGTCCATGTGCCTGTAGTGAGATGCACTTTTGTGGACACAGACGCAGCAAAGGCGCTGTAGATATTTTCTGCAACGTGGTGGGCCTGGGAGGGGACATCTTTTCTGGTGAATGTCTGCTCAGCATCTGATATTGAGGGCATGCCAGGACCATGACATGGTGAAACCCATCTGTGTCCACCAGGAAGAAAGGCAACATTTCCAAGGCCAACAGCTTGGCAATGCCGACATTCAGGCTTTTGGCTTTGGGATGGTTGGGGTTAAAGTGTTTCTTATGCTCCCACACCTGGTACACAAAAGGCTGGCTGCCGGATTGGCTGCTGTGCGGCATGCAGGTCACACTGGTGGAAGGGGAAGGTGTAGGCTGTGTTGCTAGTGATGGGAATCAGCCAACAGTGTCTGGGACTGGGGATGGTGCTTGCTCAAGCAGAGGACCACTTCGGCTTGGAAGTGGCAGATGAGGAGGAGGCAGAAGATGTCACGTTGGTTGGAAGCCCAGGACCTGTGTGGCCTTTTATCGCCAAGCAACTATTCCACAGCAATTCATGCTTTCTATTCATGTGCTTGTTCATCCTCGTGGTGCTTAAATACTTTTCATTCTTTCCTCTATTGAGGCGTTGATGGCAAATCGGGCATATGACGTTAGTCGGCGAATCTGAGGCTTGATCGAAAAAGGCTTGGATTTCACAGGTCCTGGACTTTTTCAACTGTGAAAACCTAGTACTGGTGTTCCCGTTGCCCCCACTGACCACGGCTGGTGCAATAATGTCAGCGGACTTGTGCGACTGCACTCTCCCTTTCTGAGGTCGGACCTGCACTGACACTACCCCATCATCCTCCTCCACTTATGATGCGCTCGCCAGCTGCTGCTCAAAAGACCACGTTGGATCTGCAGTGTCATCATCATCACAGGTGACTTCCTCTACTTCACAGTCTACATCCTCAAGCTGCATTCTAGAAGCCATAGGCACTGCGAGGCATTGCTGACTACACAGTATTTCTGCTGATAGACCAGCTTCCTTCTCCTTCTCTGAGGACATCAGCAATTGGGCATCAGAGCAGACAAAATAATCCTGTTTGGCCTCTTGATCTTTTGAAATGCCTTCTGACCCCAACCACATTGTGTGATCAAAGAGCTCTTCAGAATATGGATTATTTGGAGGGGTCTGTATATTGGATTGTGACATTCGGCCCGTGTTTGCTTCAGGTTGGACTGATGATGATGATGATGATGATGATGATATCTGTGGCTGTATCTGAGAGGTAGAGGAGGTAAAACCGTTGGATGCACAGTCTGATAGCCAATGAAGAACAGATTGGTGACGCTGTTCAGTAATGAGACGCATAGGGAACTTAGCAAGCGATGACAGACATTATGGTCCTGTGAATGACGATGTGCTATCTGGAGCACTGAAATTAGTGCCTTGTCTCATATCTATCTCTATCTCCACTTCCTTTGCCCCTCCTTGCTCGCTTACTACCTTTAGTTCTCATCATGTTCAAAAGCTAAATATTATAGCTCTGCGCGTGGCACAAGATATATGTAATAGAAAATAGAGAATTTTATATACATGTGGATCAGAATAACACACTGGTACATTTCAGCATTATGTGGACTTTAAATCTGGCAAAATTACACTTTTTTGACATTGAGTAAGATTTAGCAACAGAGAGAACTCTATTTCCTGGATATTTATGTGTATGACAATAATGCACAGTATATTTGAAAGGCATTTCACCCTCAAAACTGCCAAAAATGAAATTTTCTCCACTCAGAATAATTTTCACCAACCAACCACTATTTAAAATACATTTCCTTGTATAGGAGACGTAGAGACGGTGTGTTATACAATTACTGAACACCCAAAACTGCCAAAATGAACTGTTCTCCACTCAGAATAATTTTCACCAACCAACCACTATTTAATACAATTCAGTATTGCTCGACACACCCAGATACTATGATATATAGGTGTTCGGTATAAATGAAATCCCAATTGTATTAAGTATATACCCGCACACAAAACTCTTAATCGTTTTTGCAAAACTTTATTGGCATAATTCTTTAACATCAAAAAGCGAAGTTTCATATGGTATAGCGACCAATTTGTTCCACATAAACGTTTTCGGTTCCCATAGGATCTTCATCAGATAAGTCGCTTATTGCATAATTTAAGCTGATATCGAGGCGCAGGCAATCTTTGATACACTTGTTTACATGCCCATGGCATGGGGAAGCAATGAGGATAGGCCATATTTTCCATTTCTGGAGCTCTTTTTTCTCTATTCTGTATTTTCTTACCATACGATATTGACTTTTGGATCATTTTGGCCCCTTCTTGTCTGTGAGCTCTAGCAGCTAACAAGATACTCTGCAAATTCAATCTGAGGATATGTAGATGTGAAGTCAAGATCCCTACATGGGAGTTACAGAGAATCTGTCACATAGTTTTTGCCCCCCTGGCTGAGGACAGAACAAGCTAGTGTCAGGCATGCTGTTTCCAGCGCTGTGTTCCTTATTCTGTAAGATGCTGTAGTTATCGTGTAGTTAGTGCTCCAATCTGCAGTTTTCAGCCAGAAGAGTCATTAGAAGAGTCCTTCAGAGTGTCAGTTTTTTTCAAACCCGGCCAATCGGAGACTAGCCCCGCCCACCTCAACTGACAAACCTATTACTTTGGATAGGTAGAAACATGTGAATAACTGTCAGTGGGTGGAGCTAGCCTTTGGTGGGCGGGGCTAACACCTGCTCATGAATAAGATTTGAGGGGTAAATGCTCTAAAACTGCTGCATCTTACAGAATAAGGGGCACAGTGCTGGGAACAGCAGGTCTGACACTGGCTTGTGCTGCTCTCAGCAAGGGGGGCACAACCTATGTGACAGGTTCCCTTTAAAGGGTGAAGTCCCTTACACTCTCAGCAGAGTAGCTGTCTCCAAGACTCATTGTGGATGTGCATTTGCTTGACTGGCAATTTCCCAAATTATATAGACACCAAAGGGGAATGTTTTTATAGTATCAGATACTTCTACTTCTAGCATTTCAATGCTTAGGCAGAGGGCATTAAACTATATATATATACTATATATGTGTAATATATATATAATATATATTTATATATATAAATAATATTTATATTATAATATATAATATAAATTATATATTTATACTATATATAGCAGGGAGATGAATTCCAAACCCTCCAAAGCAGCAAAGATAAGCAGAGACGTGATATAAACAGAGTGCATAAAAAAATGAAACACTGTAAAAAAAACTCTACTTAAGCAGAATCCCTAAGGATATATAATTACAGGTATTTAAGCGTGGGCACAAGCCCAGAAAAAACAATGCAAAGCAGGGAAACTAATGAAAAATAGGGAAACTATAGTGACAACAGAAGCAACCACAATACTTAATCTGGCATACCACAATTCTACCTTAAAACTCTTAAAGGGGTTGTCTCGCTACAAGGATTGCTTTTTATGTTAAAGATCTTGCAAAAACAAGTCACTTTGCAATATATGTTCATTATCAGTGTCCCACCTATTCCTAGATATTCCCTCTTGTATGGGCTGCATCAGCTCCTCAGGTCGCTATAGCTACAGACCTGTATGATTTTTCCTTTAAAAGCTATCAGCACTGGTTGCTATAGCTACAGACCTGGCTTCTACTGCATCCTAGTGGAAGACACTAAACACGCCCCTAAATTCAAAATGAAACCAAGAAAACAGGACTGAGGTAAGATGAATCAATGTAGTGAGACAACCCCTTTAATGAAAATAGAGAAAATTCCCCAAAACACCTTCCATGTGAGTACATCACTGAGGTGAGATAAGACACTCACTGTACAGACATCACAAGCTCTGGGGGTGGGTGATTAAAAGGAGGGATATGTCTGTTATAAGACATATTGCTAAGTTTCCTATTTTTGCATGTACTGTTGATTTATAGAAAAGTGTGTTATGCTGTAATTGGAGGTATGCTTTAGCTCAACCCAGAGATATACTCCATGGCATGCTAGAGACATACATATAAGTCTTTGAACACACTTCATGACAGGGATATCTCCAGGTGTAGGATGTAAATAATGCTAAGGACACTTCTATAGATTTCCATGCAAATAAAGTCATGGTTAGCCCATCCCATAGCATGCAATATACTTGAGGGACTCCCCCCAACACATGAAACATACCTGAAACCAAAGACACTTCCATGGTGTACAATGTGAAAGAAGTCACACATATTCCCAAAAGACCACCAAGTTTTAGGTGCAAGTGACACCCCATGCACAATTCTTGATGTCAGACAGATATGATTTAAATGACAATAACCATACTTGATACAATGACATGCTTGATTCTAGTAACACACTCCATAGCATGAACCAAACTTGATGCCAAAATCCCCTTATCATGTAAGTGGTACTCGATGCCAGAGCTATCCCTATGGCATGAACCTTTCTTAAGATCATGCTTGATGCCATTGATACCTCCAATGTTGTGAACATTACTGATCTTTATTTGATATCAGCAAATCTAAAATTCACATGCCTAAAATAAAGCACAATCCTAGATAAAGAAAAAGATAAAGCAAAAGTGGGTTGTGCAGGTGAGATACAACTTGTGGCTGCCAAGAGGAAGACAAAATAATACACCTGTGAGCTATGTGAGTGGGTTCTTCCAAGATCAGCTATTAAATATGCAAGTTACTTGATTTATCATTATATTTGGGCTGTTCTTGGGGTGGGTCTAGAGGAAAAAATTACTCCTTTTATTACCATTTAAACTCATTGGAAATGGCTATACATTCTATACTGTTTTTCTGTGGAACATTTTGTTATTTATTTTAATGACTCAGTGCTTCCTGACTGTCTAATTTAACCTCTTTGTAAAATACCCCTTTTCACACTTATTGGTAAATCATAAACTCATTTTATATCATAATATATCATATTTAACTACATTTACAAGTCTCCTGCATAGCATCAGCCTAAAATGCTTTCATAAAATTAAGCAATGAAAATAATAAATGGTATGAAAAAGATATACTGATTAACGAGAGCTACTTGCAAGAAATCTCATTTCAAGGAACGATGCAGCAATTTTAAGTAATAAAACAAGTTTCAACTACTCGTTTTCTATGTATCATTGCCATATACAGCATTATTGCCACAGAACTGAGGGAAATGAATGTACTTCCAGTTTTTGGACATATTCCAGAGTTTGCAACATAAAACTTTATAAAATGTCTTACTTCATGGCACAAACATTAATCGCATAAAAAGCACTGCGATCATTGGAGTAACCTTTAAATACCTATTCAGCCTCTGTTTAAAACTATGCTGTAGAAAAGTTATGTTTGCTTATATAAAGAAAGAAATTAAGTAGTTAAATATTATGGTCTTTTAGTTTTGTGTTATTGATTTGGAAGAAGATATGAAGCTACAGGAAGATGATGTTTATTTATAACAACAAAAAGCATCTTTACACAATCACAAAATTACAAGGATTATTATTAAAAAAATAAATTAGGAAACCTGAAACTCCTTAATTTAACTGATTTCTTAGATACATTTTCTATTTTAGAGCTGTATTGTACCTTTAAAAACAATGGCTGCTTTGAGTTTAATTTAAATTTAAGCAAGGGCCATTTTCCAACAGATAACAGCATATCCTGCAATATTTAGTTGTCTTTTATAGGATTTGTTGGTTTCCAATATTATTGTGAAGAATAGTGCAGAGGATTGCAAAATTGTTCACCAAGAAGTCTTGAAAGCCCAACAGAAACTACATTCATATATGACAACAGACCTTTAAAAAATGATTTATTTTTTACCGTCCATAGTCCTAAGTGGTAAAATGATATTTTCATTTAAAATTTTTTTGTATTTAACACATTTATGACCCATAACTCACTAATATATCACAGAACAAAATCAAGGTACAGCAACAATTAGTAGACAACAAACAAACATGCAAACATTATGTTTCCGGAATTGCATTACTGCTCTTTTTACTATATACACAATTTATACATAAAGATAGTAGGAACATAATTCTAGAGCTTTCTGAGTGCTGCTTTGCCTTATTGTGTTTCTTATTTTGTGCTATTTTATCTTTTTCTGTATAGAGACTTTATAAAAAAATATCAGAAGTACAAGAAAAAATGTGCTAAAAATATATGATACATTTAAGTCATAAACATCACAAATTGCAAAAAGAAAGATAAAAACATGAAACAAATGTAAAAAAAGGAACAAAAAATATATATTGTATAGTGAAGTGTTAAAACCCTTGGTCTAGCTTGGCTGCTGGATAGGCCACTTTATCTGCCATCTACCTGAGAGTGATTTCTGGACTCATAGAAACATGTCTTATATCTATGGAAACCTATAAGGACCCCTGATGAGCCCCTGCATATTTTAGTAAGGAGAAATGTGTCAGGAAGAAAAAGGGAAAGAAAGACTAGGAATTTTTGCTGTGCTCAGGTTGTATGAATCTAGACACCATTTGTATGTTTTTATTTGCTGTATATATAGGAATTTATAGGGTAAGCCACAAGTCACTACTCAGCCTCTAGGAAGGGATACAGAGGGTTGGGAGTAGGGAATGTTACATTATCCCTGCCTATATCTCTTATTATCCGTTAATATATTGTGACCATATTATCTGTTTATCTGTATATATATATCTGTATATATATTATAATATATATATATATATATATTATATATATATAAATAAAATATATATTATATACAATATATTTTCCTTTGTGACTCTGACAGTAGTTTCTAACTCCAAAGTGTTGCATGTTTTGGGATTGTTTAAATGGATAGAAGTGAAAGTTTTATTTAAGAAAAGGTTTGTTTTAATTTGCAGTGATATATGGATAGACCTTTTACTATGGTAAAAGTGCTGCTTTCTCCACAGTGTAGATAAATGTATTTATTTCACATAAAACAGCCAACGCGTTTCGCATCAACACAGATACTTCGTCAGATCTCTCCTGATGAAGACCTGACAAAGCATCCAATACTAAATGCATTGTCTGATTTATTTGAAACAAATACTTTTCTCTTCACTTTAGAGAAACCAGCACTTCAATTACTGTAGTAAAATGTCTATCCAGCAACCACGTTAGACTGAGGGTTTTAACTCTTCACTATACGATATTTTTCTTCTGCATGCACAACTTGTGTTTGCAGTCAGCCACGAGAAGCTGCGAGTCCTAAGAGATCCGCAAATCATCGAGTTAAATCAGTACTTTGCATCATGGAGAGTTGTGTCTCCTAAATGCACAACAGTAAATGATGAGCAGAAATCTGCTCTCTAACTATTATCTTTCATAACCTGCATTAATACACAAGGGAGTGCTTGTGTTTTTTGTTTTACTTTTAGTATTTGCCAACAAACAAATATAAAAAAGTATTAAAGATTATAGAAAGAGAAATGACAAAAAAGTGTGAGAAAGAAAAAGTATAATCATAAAGAACAGGAGTCACACAAGATTAACCTACATCTGTCGCCCTATCCAGGCTCCATCATACCCATGATGTTTGTGTGTGTTTTGAGGTTTTTTGAGTCTTGGTGTGCCTTGTTGTGTTTGTGTACTAGTCATGCAATCACTACAGATAGTTAAAGCAGGCTTAGGAGCTAAACCCACACATCTTGGATGCTGGCTGTATATTACAGCCGACACCCACACCACAGCCAATATAACTCCAATACTGCCTGGAGTTTTAACCACTAAGATGCTGTGGCCAGTGCAACTGCAACATTTAAACTTCTAGTATATTCAGCATATGCTTCTGCCACATAATAGCGGGGTGCTGTGTGTTTGTCATGGCAGCTTGGGCCTTATGAAGTTCCTTAGGTTTGTTATGACTGTGCTTCTAATATATCCTGCCAATACATAGGTCCTGCGGTATACTGTACTAGCGTATTTTAAAAAAAGCTTTTGAAAGCATAAGAAAATAAAGCATTAAAACTTTTTAATATATAGGAAAATAAAGCATTACAAATTACCAATTTCCCATTTATGCTATAAAAAAGATTATATAAAAATTACATAATTATTAGCCATAAATTAGTAATTTGTGTCCAAAAATTATAAAAATAAATAATAATACCCATCAAATTATTAGTTTCTGGTAGAAATATAAAAATAGTGCTTCCACAAAAATGACTACTCACGCATCTATAATATCTGAAAAACAAAGTTATTGGTTAATGGAGATGAAAAGCATATAAAAAAAAAATAATAAAAACCATATAAAGTTTATTCCTCCAAGGAAATATATTAAAAACATATTAATAAAAAGTGTTTTATTAACAAGTATCAGGATAAAATCTATTCACATAGCAAAGCAAGCTCAATCAAATAATAATTCAATAATCTTTATACCAACCCTAATTCCCAATTAAAGATAAATATTCTCATAATATACTCTGTAATGGAATTTACTATTAGAAGAATAGTATTCAATGGACTTTTACATTTTATACCTTGATCTATATTAATGAAGTGCTCAAATGTGAAAACTACAGACACAACTATTTTATTTATACTATTCCTTTATTTTTAATGCTGCAATACTGGAATAGTGTCACATTCAACCAGAAATCTGGCGATTCAATCAGTATTAGCCTGAACCAGATTTTGGTAGAAGTCACAAGAAATTAGCATACCCATTATAACTAGGGACGAGCGATACTATCGACAAAAGTTGAAATCGGCACGTTTTTTACGTTTATCGGTGTTTCATGATGATGCGATAGTTTACTTGAATATCTTAACGATAATTGTTATCGCCGTTTCCTGTCATTTCGGCGGCCAGCCAATCAGCTCAGATCCTTGAGGGGGGTGAGGGTGGTGTACGACGTCAGCCCTGGGCGGTGGATGGATCTCATTGGCTGCGAAAATCACATGACCTCGTTTTATGTATGTGACTCCATTTCCTGATCAGCCTCATTGGTTCACTTGCTGACTAGAGAGCAACACATCGTTGCCTGTCCCAATAGCTTTTTTCAAAGCTGCAACAGTTTTACATAGTTTTATTTTATACAGGAAAGCATCCTTGTTAGAGTAGCTGTCAAGTTTAGGATATAGCCAGATTAGAGAATTTAAGTTCTTATTTAGTTAGAGACTTGTAAAGACATCTAGTGCTGTGTGCAGCTTCAGGGAAGGGGAGGGGGTTGTGCAGCACAGCCTGTCCTGTGAACTCACAGTGAAATAGCAATGTTTTTTTGATACATTTTGGCCAGCAGACCTCCAAACTGAGGTGAAATTTTCCCTTTCTTGTTGTTTGCAGTTCTAATGGTCTCACTTTTGTGCAAATAGCCCACTTGTACCCTAATTTGGTTATAGATATTTTATTTTAACTGGTGCCTGTTCTCAGCAGTTCTCAGCAGTGCCAAAACACCATATTTAATCCATATAATATTTATATAGTTCTATTGCACTCTGTGTGTCTCAGTTTGTCGCTAATAGCTCACTTGTATGCTAATTTGGTTACAAATATTTTATTTTAACTGGTGCCTGTTCTCAGCGGTGGCAAAACACCATATTAAAGGCGTATAACATAGCAAATCGTGTTATTGGTCTCCGAGCTTGTCAGTTTGGCGCAAATAGCGCACTTGTACGCTAATTTGGTTACAGATATTTTATTTTAATTGGTGAATGTTCTCAGCTATGGCAAAACCCCATGTTTAAGCCGTATAACGTAGCAAATAGTGCTATTGGTCTCCGTGCTTGTCAGTTTAGCGCCAATCGTGCATTGTACGATAGTTTGTTGAAAACTATCAATTGCTAGTCCTACTTGGCAATTGTAAATCTCAGGGACTGAAGGAAGAACACTGTTCAGTCGGTGTTATGGTTCTTCCACCAGACCGCATTTCACAGATATTCGATAGAAACAATTCTGTTCCTAATCCTAGTTGGTCGTTGAACATCTGTGATTTGCTGTCTTTGCAGTACAGTTTTTCAATAAGAGACTGTGAAAAAATCTTCTATACCTTTTCAATATTTATCTTTCTGAACATGGAGCGAACTGCAGGTGGTAAGCGAGCAAAGAAAGGTGTAGGACATGGAGGTAGAGGTATGAGAGAAGGTGCCCCTTCCAGTGCTGGGTACAACAGGCAAGCCAGCACATCGTCGGTTTCAGGACCGACAGGCCTGTCATCCCTCGGTCGCTGTGAATTTCAGTAACGAAAATGGAAAAAACCTATTCCTGATAGTAACCACTACATCAGGCAATTACTCCATCACACCAACAGAAAAACACTTAAAAATGGAGTATGTGTGGTAATTGCATGAAATATAAAATATAACTTTTACTTCATAATTTAAAATAATACTCGACTTGTTACTCAACAGACTCCAACTGGATATATGTTTTAAAGGTTATAACCCTCCCATCTATCCAAAACTTAGTGCCATCAGGAGAAAAAAAGAAAGGAACTCACCCTATTGTGTCCCTGGCAATGTTTGCACCAAAACGTGTCACTCAGGGGTATGGAGAATAACGAAATCTTGGTGACTCCTTATAGGAAGAGTGCTGCTAAAAACCCAATTTTGAAAGCAGATTCATTACACCCCAAGCACGTAATAAACAGCATTCCTTATGGTGAATTAATTCGCTTGAAACGTAATTCATCTACTAACGCAATATTTGAAATAGAGCAGGAGAAAGCTATCGATAGGCTAAGACAGAGAGGGTATACGGGAGAAATCTTTAAAAGGCTATAAAAAAAGTGGCACGTAAACACGAAAAGATTTATTAACATCTAAAAAAAGCAAGAGAGATACAACAATAAACAAAATAACATAGTTAAATTTTGTACGACTTATAGTTTCACAATATAACAAAATTGTTAGAATCATTTAAAAAAATAATCTTCTCCTTTTGTGCAGACAGGATAACATCCGTGAAATTATAAAAAACATCAGATTTATTTCAAGACGAGCCCCTACATTGGGAAATTTATTATCACCAAGTCTCTTCAGAACAAATAAAAACTCCCACCCTAATTGGTTAAAAACTAAAGGTTTTTACCGCTGTGGAAAACAACGGTGCATGACGTGCAAGTATGCACAGTGCACCAAAGAATTCTCCTCCATGACTACAGGGGAAAAATTTAAAATATTATCATATGCAAATTGCAACACTAATAATATTGTATACTTAATAACATGTACCCTCTGTAAATTACAATACGTGGGTTGCAGTAATAAAAATCTTAAAACTCGCATATGCCGACACCTCTCAGATATAAAAAAAACTCCCGTAATTAATGTATCCATGGCATCACGACATTTTTATGAATGCCATGAGGGGGGGACACCAGCACATTTACGTGTAATGTAATTGAGGTGGTACATGGCCCCTAAGAGGAGGTGACCTACGGAAAAAAAACTTCTACTCGTGGGGCATGGTGGATATTCCGCCTGAACACCAGAGTTCCGTTAGGATTAAACAAGCGCCACGATATCATGTTCCATTATTAAGTTCTAGCTTTAACCACAGCAATTCGGCTATTAAAGTACTAATGTACAGGTTTTTAATGTTGATATATATTTTAACAAATAATTGGTTGTTTACTGAAAATACTATATAAAGGAAATCATGTCATACTGACGTCACACCATGATTAAGGGACACGCCTCCCGAAACGCGTCGGTGGAACGCTTGCTGAGCTGTTAAAATGTTTGGATATCCCATGACGGATTTTTAAGAAAAGTCTAATAAAGCTACAAGTTTTTTATAGGTTACCCGAGTCTATACAAGTTGCTGGAGTAGATATTGCTTCTTTTCCTATGTGTATGCAGCAGGAGACTGGCTCCAAATCTCCCACCTCTCCGTGCAGCTAAAAGTAGGTGAGCTGAATATCTTGACTACGTTTTTTCTTTCTGTAAAACAGTAAAGTGGAGCACTCGCCCCAAAAGGGGCGACTTCACAAAGATGCGTTGACTCTCCCAACAGACCCCTATCTTACCCTTATGTAGCCATCATATAGCGTCCCATAGCCATCATATAGCGTCCCAACACGTTTCGACCCAACATGGTCTCTTCAGGGGACCAGGAAAGGTGTTATATAAAGATCTGTGAATTATAAAGAAAATAATGATAAGGATATAAAGAGATCAACCCCATCATAATACACGTTATAACACTTTGAATTTCGGGTAATATCAGTCAATACATCCCTAACATTCTATCACAAAAATCCTGTAAACAAATTAATGGCTAATCCTGCATGATTCAAATAGAAAAGCCTGTACTCACCAAATGAAGAATCAAAAAGCAGGGGTCAAGCTGGACCACAGAGCGCATGGCCCCGGGTGCCCCGGAAGGGTATGATGTCCGCCGTCTTTTGTGAAAATGAGAAAGTTTAAATAGAGGGGGCAATGTTTCGGCCGGCCCCGGGGTCATGTGAGGGCCCAACACCGGGCTTAGAACATCCGCCTTCACCACAGGCCGTTTAACTACTTCCCCCATCAGGCGGATACTAATGACGAGTGCCACCCCTCAACCACGGCGTCCCTCATAACAAAGGCGCAACAAGCTATGTCCAGATGACAAAGGGGTCTTGTTTGGCGCTTCATACATGGTTTTGCGGGCAAACCCGTTGCCCCCGGGTTTTTTTAACCCATAAAAATTTTTTTGTGCATAATTTTTTAAAAATTTTCGCCTTTTTGGCGCCTGTCATTTTGGCGGCCAGAATAGCTTAGAGAAAAAAAGGGGGGTGAGCTGTTGTGCGACGTCATGAGGGATGTGTATGGGCGATTGGGTGGGGAAAAAACACATGACCCCGTTTTAATAGAACACCCTTCCTGTTCATGTCAGTGTGTGTCAGTATCCCCAAAAGGGGTAGGCGTGCGCTTGCCCCTGTGCAAACGCTCAGCGAAAATTTTTCTATTTGTTCACAGAGGGCAGCTTATTTTAGTGTGAAACCTTAAAATTAGGTAGTCGGATTTCAGATTTTAGGTAGTTAGGCGAGAATTTTTTAAAGGAGCCACCGCTGTAAAGTACGGGGAAAGGGGGGGGGGGCCCCCGGGGAACACAGACAAGCTCTTTTAAAGGATATATTTTGTCACCCCGACTTGTGTAGACAAAGCATTGCAATGCTGTATTTATTAAAAATTTTTGTTAAATATTACTTGGATGTTGGGAGCCTGAACTTTATTAGGTACGATTTTTTTAGTGATGGGTCTATTTTGGTGCAAAAAATCCACTTTTATTATCATATACTTTTTCAGATAGGTTTTTTTTTTTACTTTTGGTCAGTCAAGCTTTTTTGATAGGGTTTCCTTGCACTTAAATTTTAATCCAGCAATTTTTTATCACCCAGGTGATTGATGGTGCCAAAAAACCTTTATTATCCCATACATTTTTAGATACGTGTTTTTTTCACTTTTGGTCAGTCAATTTTTGATAGAGGTCCATGCATTTTAAAATTTTAAACCAGCAATTTTGTTTTACCCAGGTGTATGATAGGGGGCCCC
>JAODAL010075516.1:0-13967 GCA_025379985.1 Phyllomedusa bahiana
CGCTGGGTGGCCCAGGATCCATTACCGCTGACCGTTAAAATTTGAAAAAAAAGGGTTTCCCCAACCCAAGTATTAGAAAAAAAAAATTTTTTATTTTACAATTTTTTAAAATTTCCAATTATTTTTTTGGTCCCTTTAAAAATGGGGTGGAATTAAGGGCTGAAAACCCTAAACCCTTCACCCCAATTTTAATGTGGATCCCTCGAAATGAAAAGCCTTAAAAAATCAAAAATTTTTTGTTTTAAAAAAAAAGGTTTTCCAAATATATAATAAGTGACCGGGAACTGATTATTTTGTCAATAAATTGTATCACTAAAAAATGTTGGGGATAGTGTAGTGGATTTTATTTTTAAAAATTTTTTGTATATGTTTTGTAGCAAAGTGTGCGACACTTATTATCTGGGGCTAATTCGGGAATCTAAATTTTTGGAACCATTTCCATCGGGTTTTCAGGCTGTGCACTATGTCCGGGGGTATACTTTTTTGGAACACATTTCCTCGATTTACT
Organism: Phyllomedusa bahiana; assembly: GCA_025379985.1. NCBI lineage: Eukaryota > Metazoa > Chordata > Amphibia > Anura > Hylidae > Phyllomedusa > Phyllomedusa bahiana. Next base: position 509 of record JAODAL010075516.1, read on the forward strand.
TTCCTATACACTGAGTGTTGCCCCCAAAGCTTGTAGTTTGCCTCTTAGCCCATGTGTCTTGGGGGGTGGCATTTTCCAAAATTCCTTTTCCCTATGTTCTCAGCGGATACCAGTAATGGGTCCAAAATTAAGACATGTTCAACCATTCAAAATGCCAATAGTTATAACATGCTGAAAAAATTTTTCCATTTACTCCAACAACACTACTTTTTGACAGGCTGAAATAAAAATACTAAAGGTGTAATCTATTTATAATGCAAGATTTATGTTTTGACTATTTGGATTACTTCTTATGTTCTTTGGGGGAAAATCTGATATGTTTTCCCCAATTTTTCCCAGAAACAATTAAAAAGGAAGTATGTCTCCTTGAAAACGAATTTCCAAATAAGGTAAACAGGAGTTTTGAAAGGGGGGGTACCTTTCCATTTAAAATCGTTAACGTGAGTAAGGGACAGCATCGTTTTTTTTTCCCAATCATTTGCTTTAATTCTTCAGCTTAGTCCCCTTGGGGATGGTTCTAATAACAAAGAGGAGAAGAGAAGAGAGCGCCTGATTAAAAAACACTTAAAAAACATCATTAGAAAGACGACAGGCTCTCATTGCTCCCCCAAAAGACCCTTTTAGTCCCACCTAAAGCTAACCCCATATTGGCCTGTCTGTTGCTTTTTCCCGCACAAATTTTTTGGTATGCCATTATTTTTTTAAGAGCCAATTTAAGGTTTGGAACATCTTTTTACTCATTTTCAATGCGGGGTGTAAATCTGTATTACAGCATATAGAGTTAACAATATGGAATGCTAACTCACAAACTTAAAAAAACCCCCAAGAAATACACAGCAAACATTTCAATGAGTTTTATGTAACAGCACAAAAAATATTCTTGCTGTGTGTTTGAGTGTCTATTATTGTAGTCAGTTACTCGGTGATATAAGGCTTATATCAAGCTTGTTAAAGGGGTTGAAATGTTAGAGGGGGGGGGGGGTATCCCACTTTGGATCGGTGTGCCAGAACAAAGAGTCCCTTCATAGAAGTAACTCCTGTGCAGTGTTGATTAATTTAATCGAGATCTGCAAAAATGTATTTTCGATCCGATCGTCGTTTCCCATTAAAGTCAATACACAGTGAAAGTGGTGTGTCGATCGCGATTTTGTACCCGATTTTAATAAAAAAATCGGAACGATTGAGATCGAGAAACCCATAAAAATCGACTCGATCTCGATTTTTGTGAAAATCGATCATCTCTACTCCTGTGCTGTTGGACACAAGCTTTCCATGCATTACATGGATGACCGTTTACCTAAATGGCCTTTATGTAATACTATATTTCCCATGGAATTGCAGGGGTCTGGCCAGGCAAGGTTTTACATGCAAAATCAGCTGGATCCAAAGCAATTATCTGATCTCTACAGCACTAACATTCTGAACGTGTAAAGAAGCCAAACTAAATTGGGACAAGAGACATCAAGATACTTCAGCCTAACATAACTAAACTAGACAACAGACTACAAGAAAAAACATTGCAACACAACAGGACTAGACAGTATCAATGTTCTCTGCAATCAGACCTAAACATGACAAGACAAAATGGCAGAAGAGGTTCTGCCATTAGTAACAAAAAGGGATGGTCTCTTATGAGACATGACCTAATATACAACCCCAATTCCAAAAAGTTGGGACTATAAGCAAAATGTAGAGAAAACAAGAGTGCAATGAATTGGAAATCTCTTATAGCTATGTTTTATTTACAACAGAACACAGATCAGAAGTTCAAAGTTAGAAAAGATGTCCATTTCGTTTAGAAATTGATGGCAGCAACACAACTCAAAAAAGTTGGAACAAGGCCATCTCTACCATTGTGTAGCATCTCCTCCTCTTTCTACAACAGTATATAAATGTCCGGGAAATGAGGAGACCAATTGGATTTGGGAGATGGATGTTGTCCCATTCTTGTCTGATGTAGGATTTTAGGTGCTCAGCAGTCCTGGCTTTTTGTTGTCAGATTTTTATTGCACCAAATGTTTTTTACTGGTGAAAGGTCTAGACTGCAGGTGGCCAGTTCAGCATCTGGACTCTTCTTCTGTAAAGCCATGCTGTTGCAATGGATGCAGTATGTGATTTAACATAGTCTTGCTGAAATATGCAAGGCCTTACCTGAAACAGACATTGTTTGAATACAACATATGTACTAAAACCTCTATGCTCAGCATTGATAGCGCTCTTCAAGTCATTGGCACTTAATCAACCCCATACCATGAGAGATGCATAGTTTTGAACTGTGTTCTAATAATAAGCTTAATGCTCCCTCTCCTCCTGAGTACGCAGGACATGGTGTCTGTTGTTTCCATAAAGAATTTCAAATTTCTATTCATTTCACCATGGAACAGTTTTCTATTTGCCTCAGTCCAATTTAAATGAGCTTGAGCCCAGAGAAGAAAACAGCATTTCTAGTTTGTTTTGATATATTGCTTCTTCTTTGCATGATAGAGCCTTGAATTGAATTTGTGGATTGCAGGGTTAACTCTATTCACTGACAAGGATTTCTGGAATTAGTCCAGTCATTGACTAACTGATTCATGCCCATCTTTAACCTCTTAAGGACCCGGCATTTTTTTTTGTTGTTGACACATTCGTTTTTCCCTCCTCACCTTCCCAGAGCCATAACTTTTTTATTTTTCCACCTACATAGACACATGAGGGCTTTTATTTTGCTGGAAAATATGTCCTTTCTAATGGTGTTATTCACTGTACTATAGAATATAATATGGGAACCGCAAAAAAATTCCAAGTGGGACAAATTGTGAAAAAAAACGTATTTTCGCCATGTTTGCGGGTGTTTTGCTTTTACGGCATTCAATCTTCTGTCAATATAATGTGTTATCTGTATTCTACAGGTTGATACGCATGCGACAATACCAAACATGTAGGGTTTCCGTTATGTTTTGGTACCGTAAAAAAATTCCAAACTTTTTCTATTTTTGAAATTTGTGCTGCGGCACCAATTTGTGCGACCAATAACTTTTTTGCACTAACACCTACAGACGTCAGTGAGGGTGCGTTTTTGCTGGCTGAATTGTACTTTTTATTGCTAGCAGTTTGGAATGCATGCCACTTTTTTTGATTACTTTTATTCCATTTTTTAAGTGACATAAAATGACCAAAAAACACAATTTTGGCGTTTGGAATTTTGTTTTTCTTCTACGGTGTTTAGCGTACGGGATAAATGTTATATTTTTATAGATACCAAATATGTGTAACATTTTTTTATTATTTTATTTTTTTTATTTGTAAAATGGGGAAAGGGGGGTGATTTGAACTTTTAATACTTTTTTTGTACTTTAAAACTTTATTTTATTTTTTTTACTTTGTTTGACCACTTTTTTACTAGTGTTTGACCACTAGGTGGCGTGATTGTCAATACAGTCTAATGCATTGCATAGACAATGCATTAGACTGTACCAAGATGGCGGTTTCCCCACTTCCTGTCTGCGGACGGAAGTGGGGCAAACCAGGACATTGGGAGTAATGGGAGACTTCACAAGGCTCCCCGCTGCCATGTCTGGGTGTCAGATTGCTGCAGCTATGCTGTAGTGGTGCCGATCACCCTGAAGTCCGGTGCGTGGCACCGATTTTCATTCATTCAGACGCCGCGGCCAACTTTGCCGCGGCATCTGAATGGTTAAACAGCACGGGTGGGCAGCGTTGCCCGTTCGGGCTGTAACGGCCGGGTTTTAGCGGCAATTAGCCGCTAACACCTGGCAGCTGTGCGGGGGTGTCGCGGAGTGATCACCCTGCAAAGCCCCTTAGGGACCCTGGGACGTACTCATAAGTCCAGGTTACTTAAGGGGTTAATGCAGTGCTGCCTGAGAGACCATAGATCATGAGAATCCAATATCTGCTGAGCCCACCCCATAAGCAGCGTGTGCTGGCTGTTAGATACAGTTGACAATCGCCGGTAACAGCAGAGATTGGAGCTGGATCTGATCTCTGCTGTTTAACCATTTAGACGCTGCAACGGTTGCAGCTGTGGCACCTAAGTGAATGAGGAACAGGGTGCCAGAGATTACTGGATACCAAGTGGTTGCTATGGCAGCCAGAAGCCTAATGAAGGCTTTTATGGCTGCCATCTTAGTGCTCCTTTGACTTTCTGCCATAGACGCACCATCTTTGTACACCCTTCTGCATTACATACATAATGTAGAACTGTGTACAATTGATCGCCCCCCAGTGGTCAAGCACCTTAGGGGAACTAAATGTAAAAATAAAGTTTTAAAAAGATAAAAAATATTAAAAGTTTAAAACAAAGTTACATAGTAAGTATGAAAAAAGACACATGTACATCAAGTTCAAACAAGCGTGGGGAAAGATGTGGATGATAGGGAATCCTTAAGCCTTGTTTCCCCTACTGATAAAGACGTTGGAACCCATAAGACAAGAACCAATCTATTCTAAAGGAATATTTTATTCTTGATCTCAAAATTGTCATCAGACTGTATCCAGATGTTTTATATGGCTGCATAAGTAGTAATCTTCTTAAGTTGTAAGTAGTTATCTAAGCCTTTCTTGAAACCCTCACCTATGATCTACAAGTACACCCAGATCCTTTTTAAGAAGTGATTCTCCCAGTTTTACCTTCTAGGACATATGATGCCTGCAGATTATTCGTACCTAGATGCAGAATTTTCTATTTATCCACATTTAATCTCATTTGCCAAGTGGATGCCCAAACACTCAGTGTGTCCAGGTCTGTTTGCAATTTATGAACATCCATACATAACACTACACTACACTACAGGGCTTGGTATCATCTTCAAAAATAGAAACAGTGTTATTAATCCCCTCCTCTATATTATTAATAAATAAATTGAATAAAATAGGATGCAGTGCTGAGACTTGGGGTGCACCACTCATACCCGGGGACCATTCAGACTAGGAATCATTTACCACCACTCTTTGAGTATGATCCAATAGCCAGTTTTCAGTCAAATTGCAAACTATTATTTTTTAAACCCATAGTGTTGTTTTCCCCCAAAACAAAAGCTTGTGAGAGACAAAGGCCTTTGCAAAATCTATAAACATTATATCAGAAAAGCAGATAAGGTTGGCCTGACAACTTCTATTCTTAATAAAACCATGCTGGCAATCATTTCTAATATTATATTCAGCCACATAATCCTGTACATAGTCCCTTATGAGCCCCTCAAATACTTTGAGAGTGTAATCTCCTTATTAACTGTGCTAGTTCACGTCTCCACCCAAAAATAGTCTGCCCCCTCTGCAACCTATCTACCAATGCATTTCTAGATTGTTCTCCCTCCTCATCCCTAGTTTAACTACTCCTGCACTCCTAGAATTTTTCATTGGGGTAAAATTTTATCTGTAAAAACAGTCCCTGCCATTTTTTTTTATCCACCCCTTTCCAAACACATCCTGGTAACAGTTGGATGGCAAACTACCATATATACTCGAGTATAAGCAGAGTTTTTCAGCGCAAAAAATGTGCGAAAAATCCCCCCTTGGGTTTATACTCAGTCATGTCGCTCTGGCGCGATGGCCCGTGCGCCGGCGGGGACACTTCTTGCTATTCGATACCCGGGAGCGCATATACGAATCTCGAGCCGGCTGACAGCGAGGGCAAGGGAAAAACTCTTCCCCTTTTGCGACTCCTCCGGAGCGCTTTTGGGGGGAAAGATAACACTGCGGGGCAGAGAGCGAGCGCCCCCTGCTCCGCAGTGGACTCGGGGCGGCCGCAAACCGCGCCGTGGGGAGTTTCCGGAAGGGGGTGATGTCTCACGCGCGTGCGCGGTGATGACATCACCCCCCTTTGGCCGAAAGAGCGGGGAGAGCGTGGGGGGGCCCGGACGGGAAAGGGGGTGGAGGGCGGGGGCAAAAACAGGGGGAGCCAGAAATTTTTTTTTTTTTTTATTACCTCCTATACCTGCCTTCCCTGCTTACCTAGCCTTTTCCTAGCCTTACCCACCATACCCGCCTATACCTAGCCCTTTCCCTACTATTGAAAATTAAATCCCATAACCTGCCTATTCCTCCCATAGGCAATAATGCTTGGGGGCATATACCCGCCTATAACTGCCTATGGGGGAATTACCGCCCATAATGCCTGTGGGGGAATATAACCCGCCTTTACTGCCCATGGGGGGGATTAACTGCCTATGTAATTTTATTGTATCCATTTTTTTTTTTTGATATTTATATACGCTGCATTTTCCCTGGTTATACTCAGCAATAAGCTTTCCCGTTACAAAATAAGTGCTCGGTTATATGGGTCGGCTTATCTCGGTATATCGGTATTGGTTCAGGCGGTCTGGGCAACAAATTTTTCTGTTTTCTAATTTTGAACCCCTTAACCACTAAAAGTCTTTTTACCCGCTTTTCCCTCCCCAAAAAATAATTTTGCTGCTCCCCGGCTGTAAAGGAAGAGCTAGGGCGTTCACAGGCTTATTAAAAACCCTAAATTTCGGGACCGATTTCGCCCCCAAAATTTCGGCTTAAATAAAGGGGCGGGGAATGTGAATTTTGTAAGGTGCGATTTCCGCCGACTGCGCGCAGTACGGCGTGCAATACGGCTGGAAACCGTGCCCAAAATAAGTCTGAACGGCCCCTTTAGATTGCCTTTTTTGAGACTGATCTTGGCTTTTTCCCCAACTTTGGGAATTTTTTAAGGAATTCAGGGAAAAGAAATGGCCTTCTTTTTTCTGGTACCACGGAACACCTCTAACTATTAACCGCACATGGCCCTTCCCGCTGACTATTACTCCCCCTTCAAAATTTAACCCACTAAAATGCTTGCTCAGTGGACGCAAAATCTTTCATAATTGTCAATCACCCTTAGGCATGTTCACACGGCTTAACGCGGGACGTAATTACGCCCCCCAAATTTCGCCGTTGGACGGGGGCGGGGCGGGGGAGTGAGCGGGGGGCCCGGGACTTCGCCGGGGTCCATTGACTTGTATTCCAGCGGGGGTTCGCCCCTGGTAATTCACTTTCAATTATTTTAATTACGGGCGAAAATAGGCCCATTTTAAGCTGTGTGAAAAATGGCTTTTTGTTGCATTCAATCTCCAGATTGTTATGAAGCTTCTAGGTTAGCAACATGTCAATCCGTCCGTGTTATTCACTTGGACCTGCTGCTCCAGTAGTGATACATATAAAACTGTGATGAAAAGAATTGCCAGTCATACTATCCATTATCCCGGTACAACAGCAGTGAAGATTAAATAATATAGGTTGTCTACTTACAGGTTTTTTTAACACCCTCTTTTTGTCATTTTACAAATAAAAATAAATTTAAAAAAATTACACATAATTGGTATTGCTGCACCTGTAAAAATCTGATCTATTCAAATATAACATCCTCTGTCCCCCATATGCTAAACACCCTACAAGAAGAAAAAAATCCCATTGCAAAAATTGCCATTTTTGATCATATAATTTCCCAAAAAATTGAAATAAATTGTGATCAAGAAGTCACATGTATTCCAAAATGGTATCAGTAAAAATTACACTTCAGCCCACAAAAATGCATCCTCGTCCATAGGTGAAAAACAAAGTTAAAAGTTATTGGTCGCAGAAAATGGTGCTGCAGAGCAAATTTAAAAAATAGAATGTTTTTATTTTTTTAAAATGAAGGATTCAATCGCCACCATGTGTAGGATACTAACACTTCCTTCCCCCGACAGGAAGTGCTACAACTAGCATCTTTGTTCACCCTTTGTATTGTTTATACAATACAAAAGGGTGAACTGAAGATCGAGCCCCCTAGTGGTCAAGTACCCTAGGAGGACTCAGAATTACTATGAAAAAAAAGTTCAAATCACCACCCTTTTGTCATTTTACAAATAAAAAAATAATGTAATAAAACAGTCACACATCATTGGTATCGGCGTATCCGTTAAAGTCCGATCTATTAAAATATAACATAATTTGTTCCATACGCTGAATTAGAAGAAAAAAAAATCCAAAAGACAAAATTGTAGTTGTTTGGTCTTTTAACGTACCCTAAAAATTGGAATAAAAGTTATCAAAAAAGTCGCATCTATCCCAAAAAGGTACCAATAAAAAGTACACTTCAGGCTGCAAAAAATGCACCATCACTTTGGTCCATAGGTGGAAGTACAAAAAAGTTATTGGTTGAAGGATATTTGCAGCACAAATTAAAAAAATAGATGTTTGGATTTTTTTACAGTACGAAAACATAATGAAAACCCAATATATATTTTTATTTATGGAATCATATCAACCTGCAGAATACAGATAACACATTATTTTTACTGAAGAGCGAACGGCATAAAATTTTTTGCCCCACCCAGAATTATTTTGCGATGTCCCAGTATATTCTATGGTATGATGAATGACACTGTTAGAAACTACATCCTGTCCGCAAAATAAAAGCCCTCATATGTCTATGTACATGGAAAAATAAAAAAGTTATGGCTCTTGGAAGGCTGGGAGGGAAAAACGAAGAGCCATATTATTTTGACTGTGGAAGGTTAAGAAGTTAAAGGGGTTTTATCATTACAAAGATCATGTCTCAGATTATGGGGACAGTAAAAATAAGCACTTTTGTAATTGGGTTGCATTACCTCTGTCACTTGGTTTAGCAGATATCAGCTTCTATGTAAAACTGACTTTTATTTCTGCTGTTGCTGGGTTAGAACGCCCCTGGGTCGATTCTGGCACCCTAGACACGCCCCCTGCACTGTGATTGGCTGGCTGACATTTCATTCAGCCTGTTGGGATACGCCCCCAGACAGGAAATGCCCCGGCCACGCCCCCTGCGCTGTGATTGGCTGCCTGCACACTCTGTGTTTACTCCCCTCTGAGCTGTTAAAATCGATAGTGAAACCAAAGTCTGCTGGCTCTATGTACATCTCCCAGCTTTAGGGTCAATGTTCTGGGCAATTACTGGCTGTTTAAGGGGCTTTTGCCAAGAGGTTGATTAACCTCCTCACAGATCCAGTCCTTAAGCTGCTACTTGGAAAAGAAGGCGTTCTGTTCCTCAGATCGAATGCAAGCCCCGCCTCTTTATGATGTCATCACCTGTATTGTATAACATAAGGATTCAACACTCTGTCTGCATGAGTTCCTTGTATAGAGTAGTGCTTAGGTAATCAGCCCTACAAGATAGAGGTTTGGAATTCAAGTCCCATCAGTAGTGTTTTTTTTTTTTTCTATTAAAATTTGTACACATATGTAAAGATATGAAAATATAGGGTTGAAATCTATTTTTTATTCTATAACCCCACAAAGCCCCCCTATTTTAGTGCCCCATCCTTGCAGCCCCCCCAAAAACCATTCCAACATACGTGATACAATGCAAAAAATTTTGGGGGATGCGAAATGTTATAGGGGACCCCTTTTGTATGTTTTATATATTCCCCCATTAAAAGGTTTAAACTTATATATTTTGGGTCTCCCCTACATAGGTGTGGGAATTTAGGGGGAAAAAAAAAAAATTACCCTGTGGGGGGACCTAAAACTCCAAAACCCTTCGTTGTAAAAACTATAAAGTAAATTTTATCCCTCTACCCGTTTGACCCCCAAGCCCACGTTAGTTACAGATGAGTGATTTGTTTCCCTCCACCATCGTTTTCACTAAACATGTCACTGACAGGAAGCAGAGATCTTAACGCTGTTTTGCTTTCAGTTGGGGTGTAATTTTAAGGGGACATTTTGACAGGGGGCTTGTGCATTTTGGAGCCTAAAGGGGCCTGCAGCATAAGCAGGCAGGGGGGGCTACAGGCTGTTATATCCAGAAAAACCTTCGCTTTCCCCGCTTTAAAAAAAAATGATGATGTCACAGTTCTTCGTGAGGGGGGGACAGGGCCTTAGGAGGAGGGACACGCCTGCTGAAAGAGAGCCCAACCCCCCCCTGGATTTTCAAATTTCAATTGGGGGAAAAATTAGCAGAACAGCACGAGCAGCTCAAACAATAACACCCCTTTAAAGCTAATCCATGACATGGGAATACCCCTTTAAGAATCTTTTTTTTAATATATAGAAATCACACAGTAGATAATAAACTATGTAATAAAAGGTATGCATATGTGGGTCACTGATAATGTAAATGGATGGTTTAGTCTAAATCAGTGAGGTGTAAAGAAATTGTGTTGCATGTGGTTCCATATAGGAGAGTGCTCACTTTCCTGCTGATAAATTCTACTTTGACAGCGCTGTGTCTGTGCTATTTCTACATCTACCTAAAACACTCAAATCTAGATTTACATTTATAAAGAAGGTCAGGAAGTAGAAAGAGCTTGAGGTGAAGCGTTTAGGCCTTGGGCCATAAGCCTCACCCATAAATCTAAGCATTGGAACAGTGTGCTTGAATGAACAAATTACCCTGCACTGGAAACGTACAACATGGGCTCCTCTTCCCAGTTTGGTTAAATGTCCTGCGGGGGGGTATAGGAAAAAAAGCAGCAGCTTATTTCCTGTAAAGGGAATCACATAGTTGTTCATTTTTCTTCTTGTTTTAACTTTGTGTGTGGGAGCTAATGTATTATTTATATTTTAGGAGGGTTTATTTGAACAATGCATATCACACATGCAAAATAGAGACTTTGGTGTTTTGTATATATGTAATAAATATTGTAGAAATTGTAGAATGTAAATATGGATCCTGTCATACTCCCACTCCTTCTGCTTTCCTCACATCCACCGTTTTTAGTGCCACGGGGGGACCTACTCACAAATATTGCCCTATTTTCCCCTTTGTGCTGAAGGGTAACAGCATGTACATTGGTGTTTTTTTTCCCTGATCAATGGTTGGAACTTAAACATTTAAAATAGCTTATATAGATCTTCCCCTTTTTCTAAGCATTAAAGGGGTTCTCCTAGACTATCTTTTTATTTGTTATAGGGCTCACAACTGTATTACATTAAACTTTTTAACTTCTTTCTAAAAAAATTTTTTACCTTCCCGCTGTGCCCAAAAACCAGACAAAGACCCTGCCCTTTCCCCCTGCAAACCAGTGAATTTATTGATCACATTACTCACGAAAAATTTTCTACCTCAGTGGGGTGTGCTTTAAGTCGGCTCAGTAGGAACATCCTTGCAGTGGGGGTGACCCGAGTAAGAACAATCTGGCTGCATTCACTCCTTCCCGCTTATGTTTTTAAATGAAGGAAAATAATTACGGGGGGGGGGGACTATTTGTTTATCTTTGAATCCTGTTGGCAGAACTTAATAAAGGAAGCAGAGGACAGCAGTTCAGAGCTGGAGGCTTGTGTACTACTATCATGAAAATGATGACTGCAAATCTGTACAGTTTATGTAGTGACTCATGAGTCCCCAGTAGTTCCCTTATTTACGCAAGTGGGGGGTTGGGGGGGGGGGGGGATTAACACTAATGACAGCACAATGTCTAGAAATGATAACTAGAAGGGAAGTCCCCAATTGCAATGCAGTCTTGGGGTTTCTAGAAAGAGATACTGGGGGAACTACTGACCCCCTTTCCCCAAGCAGGAAGTTTCACTGCAAAAAGGGGGATTTAGGGATATTTTGAAAAAGGAGGCAAAAGAAAAGCAAAACAAATGGGGGTAAGTGTAATATTTTTTAATTTTCCCCATAAAATGCTGTTTTATATAAAATTTTTTAAACCCCCGGGGAAAAACCCCTTTTAAGGGTTTTTTTTGGGCCCAAGTTAGTAGCAAAAGTTTATTCTGAAGGTGAGTCTAAGGTTCTGACCTGGCTTGTTTCCTGACAATTCTCTTTGCTTGCTGCCTGCATTGCCCTTTTTTCCCAAGTCCCCCGGGGGACAATCAAACTTTTTCCCCTTTTTGTTTTTTGCTATTATTTTTTTTTTCCCTTTACTGCAATTATATCATTTTGGGGATAAAACGGGCGCAGGCTATTTGAGGGGGGGAAAACTGGGGGGGTTTCCTTGCGGAAAAGTCCAGACCCCTTTACAAGGGTTAAAAAAGGAAGAAGGAGCCCAACCTTCGACTCCACCTCTTTGTGTAGCTTATGCCAAATCCAAAGCAACCCATTGGGTTCCCCCCAAACCCCCATCAGACGGGGTTTTAATGTTGAAATCCCTTTATCAGCGTTTAGCTTTGTATTAATGTTTATGTGGCTTTTTTTTTTCTTTATAACTCTCTTTTAACTTTTAAAATTCTTTTTCTTATTTATTTTTCTTTCAATGCATTTTTTGGCCCATTTTGTATCAAAATTTTTCCCAGTAAGCTTAGTTTTTTTTTTTTTAAAGAACCAAAAAAAATTAAAAGTAATGGCAAGTGGAAAGTTAAAGTTTGTGTGTAAGGTTTTTTGGCTAATTTTTTCTGGAACTTCTTATGATTGGAAGGACCTAATTTTGATACATATGAATGTTTAAAAAAGGTTTTTCCACCCGAAAGGGGCCCCCTTAATTTATGTCCTTATGATAAGGAGCCTTTTTAAATTAGCAACCCCTAAAAATTTTTTTTTTTCCCCCTCGACAACCACTTTCCAAAGACAATTTCAAAATTGCAATAGGGAATTCCCCAAAGCCAAAAGCACCGGCCCATCTATTTCTAAAAAAAAACCCAGCCACAATACTTTTGATGGTTTTTTCTTTCTGTTTTTTTTCCCAAAATTTTCTTCTTTGGATTTCAAATTAAGACACAAATCTTAAAATGTTTCAGTCAAAATTTTGGGTTATTTTAACCCCTTTTTGAGGGGGTGTTGCAGGGAAAGAAAAAAAATACAGACTTTTAGAAAACCTGTCCAAAATTTTCCGTTTGGATTTAGGAAAGAAAAGTTTTTTCAAGGGCCCAAAAGGGGAAATTGGGTTGGCTTGTTCCCTTATTTTTGGGTGACCAGAGGGTTTTTAAGGAATAAAGTAAAAGGGGAGTGAATCCAAAAATATTAGAATCCTGTTTTCACAAAATGATAATTTTTGGGTTTTTCATTTTTGTAGAACATGGCCCTTTTTTTCAAAAGTGTCAAAGTTTTCAAAAATTTTCTGATAGGGGTTAAAAAGGGGTATTCCCAGGCTGCCTTTATCAACCCTCCTCGCTCTAGCAAACCCTGGCGAGATGCCCGGGGTGTAACTTTTGGGGAAAACCTGGGCCCATAGCAAACTTTTGGGTTTGGACCCCACCCCCTGCCCCCCCCGGGCCCCGAAAATTTTTTCCAGGACCTCTTAGGTTTATGCAAAAAAACTAGGTAATACAAGGAGGGGAACACCTTCCCCAATGAATTTCGCCAACATACCCCAACAGGGCAAATCCAATATACCCAAAAACAACATTACCAAAAGAGCCCAAAAACTTTTGGAACCCTTTTTATTTCCCCAAGAAGACAAACCCCAAATTAAACCCCCAAATAGTGGAAATGAAAAAAAACCCCTAAATTCCCATTACGGAAAAAAGACCCGTATTTCAAAGACCCTATAATTTTTAAAAAGCCTTTTTAGTGACCATATAGTTGGGATACACCAGTGTTTCAAAGGTTTTCCCCAAG
>JAODAL010075517.1:0-13967 GCA_025379985.1 Phyllomedusa bahiana
AACCCCTCTCCCTTTCTACAATGGGACAAGTACTCGCGCTTGTTTGGCCGAGATGCCAAGCCCCGCTAGTAACCCAATAGCTCTTTTCTGCATTTTTGCTGTATTTTGAACGTCCCCCTTTTAAATTTTGATTGGTCAATATTTCCCCATGGTTTTAATGGGCACTGTCGCCCTATTCTGTTTGGGCGGTTTCTGCCGACCAATGAGAAGGTTTAAAAACAATTTAAATTTTCTGTTTTTCCCCGGGGAAAAATTCTCTATATCCCAATTCCTTTGTAGCGAAAATTCTGGGCGACAAACGCGTTGTTAGGGATTTGTGATGAATGTTTATAAAGGGTTTTCAGCTTTTTTTCCAGATAATATTTGACCCCTAATAAAAATTTTTTTTTTAAAAATCACACTCCTGCCTACGCGCGAGAGCTGAGATTTCATTCCCCCTAACCTCTCCATAGATAAAGGGGAAAATACTCGCGCTCTGTTTGGGCCGGATGCCAAGCCCCCGTAGCTCGCCAATAATAATAATAAAAATAAATAATCTTTTTTTAAATTCCCCAAACATATTCCCACACTTTACAATATAGGGGGAATAAGCAAGACAAACCAGATTTTTAATTATAAAAAGCTACTAAAAAAAATGAGACACAGTTGGGGGCCCCTGCCGCAAGACTTACAATCATTAGGTGTATGGGTGAAAAAAGGGGTGAAAAGTGCTTGGTTTACAAGGGACCAGCCATGACAAAAAATATGGGGGTAGTAACAAAAAAGGGGATAAACCTGCCATCCCAACCCAAAAACATCTAATCGATAAGTCCCCTGGGGGGTGCCAAAGTGCAGAAGTAGAATGTGGACAAAAATTTGGGGGGGCTGACAATTAGGGTCTGATAGGTTGTCTAAGAAGATAGTTTCAGAGCCCCTTTAAAAAACTGTAGGGTTGTGGGGGTGCCTGATCACATGGGGTAACATTTCCAGAGAACGGGTGCAATACGTGCAAAATCTTGGAAACGGGCATGGGGGGTTCGGATGAGTGAGGTGTGTATTTTAGATCATAGCAGAGCGGAGGAGCGGGGTGGGGTGGTAGACGAGATAAGGGAGGAGATGTATGGGGGTCAGCACTGTGAAGCCTTATGGTAGAGGATGAGTTTATTTGTATTCTGTACTGAAAAGGCAGCCATGCGAGACGAACAGGGTAGGGGATCAGTATAGCGGGTGGAAAGAAAGACAACCTAGCTGCTGCATTCGGACAGATTGGAGAGGGAGAGTTTACAGAGGGGAGACCCAAAAAGTAGGGATTTTACAGTGGGTTCGGGGAGGGAAAAATAAAAGAGAAAAAATTAAAGTTTTTGTTTTTTTTCCACAGTGAGAAAGGACGGATTCTGGGAGTTTCTTGAGGTTGCAGGTGAAGGAGGGGGAAAAGGGATGGATTTTGGGGGAAAAAGGGTCAATAAAGAGTTTTTTTTAAAACCCCCCCAAGACAGCGGGCCTGCTCCCTAGGAGTTATGGGGGTCCCCAACAAAACGGAGAGGGGAAAATAGCAGGGTGAGGTGGGTTTAGAAATTGGGGGGGATGACTAGAATTTCCCCGTTTTAGGAGATTTATTTTAAAGGGTAGAGAGAGGACATAATGTCAGAAAACAGGGGAAAGGGACAACCCAACTGGTGTTTGGTACAGGGCAGGAGTGATTTTCTGGGGAGGAAGTGTATAGTTGATGTCTCAGCGTGAAATGGTACGGGGAAGCCAAATCTACTGAGGGTTTTGCCCAAAGGGGGGCGTGAAAGGTGAAAGAGGGGGAGGACCAAAAACCCGGACCCCTGGGGAAACCCCCCAAAGCGGGAGGAAAAGAGGAGAGGAGGTAGCCGGGAAAAATGAGACCCTGAAGGATGGGTCAGAGGGGGTAGAAAGAACCAAAGGAAGAGCGGGCCCCGGGAAATCCCCCGATGGCGGGAGCATCAGCTCTTTTCTGCATTTTTTTTTGATTTTAAAACGTCCCCCCTTTTGAATTTGTTTTTTGGTAAATTTTTCCCCCCCATGGGATTATAAGGGGGCCCCCTGTCGTTCCATTTGATTGGCCGGTTTGGGCCAAGCCCCGCTAACTAAAACCAATAAAAGCCCCTTTTCTGCATTTTTACTGATTTTGAACTGCCCCGGGCCTTTTTGCATTTGATTGGTCAAATACTTCTCCCACAGGTTATAATGGGTCACGCCCGGTTCCTATTCTGAGGGGCCCGGGTTTCTCCCGACCATGAAAAAGAGCTTACGGGAATTTGAATTACTGTTTTTTCCCAGAATTTCCAATACCCAAAATTTCCTGATGTTTGCATTCTAGATTTTTTGGAAAGTGATTTTTTATTTTTTTTTTTTTTTTCAAAGTTTGATTTTTTTCTGAAAATTTTTTTTACACCTAAAAAAGCTTTTTTTTTGGAAATCTACTCCATCCCGCACGGAAGCTGGGGGAGCCGAGTTTTTCCTTTGCGATCTTCTAAATTTTTTCCTCTCATGTTCTGTTCTCGCTTAAATTCCCCCCCTTTCCCGGGATCTTTTAGACCAAAAATAAACCCAGGCCCTACCTGTCGGAGCGGGGGAGCGCTGCAATGCGCCGCACTTTCCCGACCCCGTCATACAGCCTCGGATTTCGAGCGCGCCGCGTCCCCGCCCCAGAACGCCCACACCCCGCTCCCATTGACGCCCCTCATGTGGGCGCAGCCAAAAGTGGCGAACGCGGGCCCCCTAACACGCACCCCCGGGCTCCACAGTGGATTGGGGCCGGTGGGGGCACAGGATACCCCAGAAAACAGGCGAAAATCGTTCATAATGTCCCCAAAAAATGTAGACACCCACCACAAGCACAACTTTTTTTTGGCAAAAATCAAACACAACATATACTTCAAATCTACTGAAGCCAGTGGCAGGGGGGCAAAGGTTTTTGGGCTTGTTTTGCAGCCAAGTACCTGGTCAATTTGCAGTCATGAGTTGAGGATAATCTGTCCGTAACCCAAAATATTCTAGAGTTAAATTGAGACATCAACCAACGTTAAACGGGGCATGCAAAAGGTAATTTTTTAGCACACCAGAAATTTTCTACAACAAAAAGAAAATTTAACATGTTGCAATGGTCAAATTTTAAATGTCTAGGCTCAACCCAATTGAAATGCTAGGAAAGGGACCTTAAAGGGTTGTCAAACAAAAAGGGTTAGCTTTCAACATTTTTGGACCATCAAAAAAACTTTTTCCAAATCATGAAATCTTTTGATTTTTCCCTGGTCAGGGGGAAAAAATAGATTCTATCTGTCTGACGCATACAGTTTCTCTGGTTACTGTCCTTCCCCTCTATGCGTTTTTTATCGAAGCAGGCACAAACTTTACCATATGTCACCCCACAAGGCTCCGCAGATTAAAAACAGAATGTATTATCTCTAACAACAAAATAAATTATTTTTGAGTGTTTACTGACCTAAAAGATCACAAAAACGTCTGTAAAACCCTTTGCAGCGTGAAGTTAGAGCAGTATTAAAAATTCTTCCAAAAATCCAAAAAAATAAAATAAAGTCCAGATTTATTTATGTAATCCATAAAAACTACAGCTTCTTGATATAGCAAAAAATGTAACCCCTATTTTTTTTTGTCATGTTTGTTTTTTCCCACTCCGCCTTCCCAAAACCTTAACTTTTTAATTTTTTCATCTACATCGACATTGAGGGGTTTTTTTTGCGGGGCAAGATGTACTTTTTTAATTTTGTCATTTACCATTTAAAAAATAGAAATACTGGAAAAAAACCCAAAAAAATTCAGAGTGAAGCAAATTTTTTTTTAAAAAAGTACTTGTGCAATGTTTGCCAGTTTAATATGAATACCAAACATGTAGGCTTTTCGCTATGTAATGTTAAAACAATCCAAATATTTTCTATTTTTTCACCTATGGACTTGCGTGAGGGTGTATTTTTTGTAGGCTGAGTGAACTTTTTACTGGTACCGAGTTTGGAGAAACATGCAACTTTTTTGATCATTTTTAAATCACTTATATTCCAATTTTTTAGGGGACATGAAATGATTTAAAAAAATGTAATTTTGGCTTTTGGAATTTTTTTTTTCTTCTACAGTGTTCAGCGTATAGGGTAATGATGTTATATTCTAATAGATCGGACTTTTACAGACATGGGCTCCAATTTATGTGTAACTTTATTATCTAATTTTCTTTATTTTTAAAAATGGTTAAATGGGTGATTTGAACTTTTAATATTTTTTATTTTTTTATGCTTTAAAACATTTCTTTTTTTACTCTAACATTGAGTCCACCTAGGGTGCTAGACCACTATGGGGCGCGATCATTAATACAGCCTATTGCATTGTGTACACCAATCATGTGAACTTACTAACTAATGACTAAATTCCAATAAGCAACTTAAACAGAAATCATAAATAAATGTAAGATAAATCTGTTTTGAAATTCATACCATATGGATAGCATGTATTTAAATGGAATATCCATTTTGTTTCTTTTTCAAATAAGAGGCATTGCCAATCTCCTCCAGGTTTAGGTTTAAAGGGGTTGTCTCAATACAAGCTTTCAGCCCACTTCAATGCTTCTGGCAGCAAAGCATTTTTGAATTGAGGGGCGTGCTTCTTGTCTGCCTCTTCTCCTCCCTCTTCCCCCCATTCCCCTCAACACACAGACAGCTCTCCTGCATAATTCTATATAGAAAGGGGGGGGGGTTTGCTGCCAGAGTTAACCCTGTGTGTGCCTGCCTAGGTCTGTTGCAGGCTCCTGGATCAGCTGTACTGTCAGCTCCATGGATACAGCAGAGAGAGGGCTGATCTATGAATGTGGAGAGTTCTGTGAAGCTGTGATTGCTAATAGCAGAGCAGGGGATGTAAGTGTTCCTTTAAACCCCTCTGCTTAGTATACAAATCTCCACTCTCCAGCAACAACAACAATCCTGTCAGAACAACACAGGGCAGCTGTGAAGTGAGTTACTATAATCACAATGTGTCCACTAATACAGCAGAGCAGGGAGAGATAGGAACGTTCACATGCCCCCCATGATCTGTTCTATTAGTATAGTCAGAACTCCACAGACACAATCATGATTATAGTAACACACAGGGTCCACTTGCTGTCACATTTTCTGACTACAGATCAGCCTCTGCTCTCCTCAATTGTGTAGACAGCAGGAGGAAGCAGGCACACACCAGGGTTAATCCAGGCAGCAAAAACTAAAATAGACACAGAAGCCAGAGCCTTCCCCCTCCCTCCACTACAGAAAACATTTCTGTGCAGGATTGGCTCTGTGCTCTGACCTATTATTCAGAAGGTGATGAGTCATCAGACCTGACAGCCAGTGAAATAAAGATCAACAGGTCGGCTGCTATAGAGATTTGAGGACTGATGCACTACTACTAACAGGGATAACTTAAGATCAGTAGGACATTTGTAATGAACAAAATATTGCCAAAGCTGCTTGTTTTTTAAAGATCTTTTAATTAAAACCCAATCATTGTAGCGAGACAACCCCTTTAATAATCCTATCAATCCATCAATAAAAACATGAGGAGATGGTGTTTGAACCACATGTTTCTATGAAGTGACGGTCCCCCTGAAGACCCTTAGTAAGTCTTTCTCTGTATATAGGACAAGTGCTCGGGGATTTGTTTTCCCTGTTTGTGCAGGGTTTATCTGACATACACAAGGCTCCCAATAAGTCCCAAAAATAAACAAAAACATGGGTTGACATGTATGACCCAAAGGCCCAAAGGGGCGCTTTTCTAGTGCCCACAATGATGTTAAATGATTTAGCTTTATCAGAAAAAAAAATAGTAAAAAATTTCTTTTTTTTTTTGTGAACACCCAAACCGTTTTCAAGCACCTGCACACTAATAAAAAGCCTTTTAAAAAAGAAAATTACCCAAAGGGTTCAAACCGTCTTTTGAAATTATGCGTCTAAACCCTTTTTTGCCTTTTTAAAAAGGAAGTTGCCCGCTGCTGTGGATCAAGGGTTATAAGATAATGGGGTAAGCGGGGTTTTTGAGGTTTTTGAGTGTGGGCTGTTTTGTTTTAAGTTTTCTTTTGTTTTTGTGTGGGGGCTTTTTATTGGGAGAATTTAGATTTTTGGGGGTTTTAGGGAAAAGGGGATTTTAAAATAGCTTTTTCATATTTGTATTTTATTTTTTTATTTTTTTTTTTTTGGGGAACATCCCCATGGGTTCCATGTTTGACAATGCTGGCCAGTGCACCACCTGTCCCATGTATGCCATCCGTGAGCAACAGGACGTGGGCGCATACTGCTGTGCAAGATGTGTGCAAAGGACCCCCAAAGGAAATATTTTCAGAAAAATTACCTGTTCCACGGGCCACACCAGAAAAGGGCAGAGGGAGATTAGAGGGGTAAATAAGTGGCTCAAAAATTGGTGTAGGAAAGAGGGATTTGGGTTTTTGGAGAACTGGGCTGACTTCTGTCTTGGCTACAGGCTCTATGCTAGGGATGGGCTGCACCTAAATGGGGAGGGTGCAGCTGTATTGGGGGACAAAATGGCTAGGAAGCTGGAGGAATATTTAAACTAGGGACTGGGGGGGAGGGAAACTACACATATAGCGTGCAAGATAGTGAAGATAGAGAGCTGGGAATTAGTAATAAATCAGTGGGTGGAGTGGAGGGAAGGGTAGCAATAGTGAGAAGGAATAGGGAAAAAGGGAAAATAAAAACTGGGAAAATCTCTAAATTGCATGCTGACCAATCCCAGGAGTCTGCCCACAAAATAAATGAACTAAAAGTATTAATTGTAGAAGAAAAATATGACATAGTGGGATAACTGAGACGTGGCTGGAGAGAGCTATGCTGGGCGGTTAATTTGCAGGGGTTACAGTCTTTTTAGAAGTGACCGTAAAATCCGCAGTGGTGGAGTTGTCTGTCTATATGTATAATCCTGTCTGAAGCCAACACTGGGGAAGATATAGGTACAGGTAGGGGAAAAGGTGGAATAATTATGGGTAAATATACATGCGGGTAAATAACAGTAATATAATTCTAATGGAGTCTGCTATAGGCCTCCAAATATAACAGAACCCATAGAAGATATGCTCCTCAGGCAAAATAGATGAAGCATCTAATCAGAATGAGGTTGTTATTCTAGGCGACTTTAACTACCCAGACATTAAACTGGGAACCCTAAAAATCTGTAGCTCTCCAAAGGAACAGGTTTTTTTTTATAACTAAAGATAATTACCTTTCCAAATGGTGCAGGAACCGACTAGAGGAAAGGCCCTTCTAGATTAATATTGACTAATAGACCTGACAGAGTAACAAAGGTTCAGGTTGAGGGGAAACCTGGGGAATAGTGACCATGATATAAATAAAACTTTCATTTATCCTTCAATAGAGCTTTTTGTCATGGAGCCACCAAAACACTGAATTTGAGGAAGGCTAATTTTAACCTGCTTTAGAGAGGCACTAAACTGTATTGACTGGGACAAGGTGTTAAAAATGCATAAAAAAAATAAATGGGAGAGCTTTAAAAACATCTTAGGGCCCACTGTGAGAGGTACATACCATATGGTAAAAAAATAATGAGAAACAGGAAAAACCCAATGTTGATCAACAGAGATGTAAAGGAGGCAATAAAAAACAAAAAAGAAAGCGTTTTCAGCTACTAAAACGAGAGCAGTGAAGAAGTGCTAAGAAGATATAGGTAAGAAAATAAAGTGTGTAAAATAGAGATAAAGGAAAGCAAAGCTGGAGACAGAAAGACGTATTGCAATAGAAAGTAAAAGTAACCTCAAAATATTTTTTAACTATACAAATAGAAAAAAGAGTAAAAAAGAAAATGTTGGCCCTTTAAAAAGTACTGAGGGAGAGGCTATAGAGGGCGATGAGAAAAAAATCAAACCTATTAAACAATTTTCTTCCCCCACTGTATTTACCGAGGAGAATGAGCTTCCTTTTTGATGAGCAAAGGGAAAGGGGGTAAATTCCAACTTAAATGTTTCTTGTCTAAACCCAGGAAGAAGTGCAGCTCCGCCTTAGGAAGATTAAAATAGACAAATCCCCAAAGGCCCTGACGGTATACACCCGCGTGACCTAAGGGAGTTAAGTAATGTGTTAATAGGCCCCAATTTTTAATATTTATGGACGATAATAAGGGGGGTATTTTCCCAAAGGATTGACCCATAGCAAATGTGGTGCCAATTTCAAAAAGGGGTAAAAAACTGATCCTGGAAACTATAGGCCGGTAAGTTTAAAACCTTGTTGGGGGTAAAAAATGTTTGAAGGTTTTCTAAGAGATGCTACCCTGGGGTATTCACTAAAAATAAATGTATAATGCCGTTCCCAGGATGGGTTTATAAAGGATCGGTCCTGTCAGATAATCTCATCGCTTTATGAGGGGGTTAGTTCCAGACTGGATCGGGGTGAGGCATGGATGTTATTTGGATTTTTCTAAAGCTTTGTACTGGCCACAAAAAAAGGTTGGTAGTAAAACGAGAATGTTGGGATGGGGAAAAAAATTGTGTAAGTGGGTAAGCAACTGGCTCATAAAAGAAAACAAAGGGTGGTAATCAACGGTGCATACTCAGACTGGTCCGTTACTAGTGGGGACCACAGGGCTCAGTATTGGGCCCCTATCCTCTTTTAACCCTTAAGGACCCAGCCTGTTTTTCCCTTCCCCTGACCCCAGCCCTATTTTTGAAATCTGAAAATGTGTCCATTTAATGTGGAAAAATTTTTTTGACACTTTTTACCTACCATGTGATTAGAGATTGTTTTCTGTGACACATTGTGCTTTAATTAGTAAGAAATTTTTATCCATACAACCCTTGTTTGTTTGTGAAAAATATCAAATTTATAAAAAATTTTTTAAAAAAAAATTAGCGATTTTAAAAAGTTGAAAAATTTCTGCTGCAAGACAGAAAATTTTTTCCCAAAAATAGTTTATAACTGCATTCCATATGTCCAAAATATAGGTTGGTCTTTTTTAAATGTCTTTTTTTTTTTTACGACATTAGGGGGGCTTAAAATTTAGTAGTAATTTCTACAATTTTCAGAAAATTTGCAATATACTTTTTTTTTAGGGCCCACTCAGTTCTGACGTGGCTTTGAGTGGGCCTGCATGTTAGATCCCCCCATAAATAATCCCCCATCTAAAAACTAACCCCCTTTAACTTTTAAAATATTTGGAAGTTTGATAACCCTTTAGATTTTTCACAGAAAATTAAAAGCAAGTGGGGGGAAATTTTAAAAATTTCACTTTTTTTGAGATTTTCAATATTTATCCATTATTCACTGGAATTCGGTAAATGTGACTAGGAAAATGCAATTAATTTCTTCCCCCAGGTCTGCCTTTTTTAGAGTTTCCAACCCCATATGGGGCCCCTTATTTGCGTTTTTGGCCCCAACCATAACCCCCCAGAAAGGGGAGCAACCTCCCGGACCTGAGGTCTCATTTTCAATACGATTTTATTTAGCGCCTTTTCAGGTTTGGGGACCCCCCAAGGTGCTAAAATTAAATAAACCCCCCTAAATAGACCCATATTGGAAACTACCCCCTTTAAGAATAATCCAGGGGTTCTTTGAGTATATAGACCCCACAGGTGATTCACAAATTTTTTTTAGCAAAAGGGCCCTGTTGAAAAGTAAAAAAAATTTTTTTAAATAACTGAAATTTTAGTTTTAAAAATGTTTATATAAAAGGAAAACCGGGAAAAAGAACTTAAAAACTTTTTTTAAAGCAATTTTTCAAGTTTGGTAATCCCCTACATGTGGGTGTAAACTGCTGTGTGGGGCATGGGGGGCCGTATAAGGGGGGGAGAGCTATTTGGCTTTTAAAATTTTTTTATGTTTTTGCCCCAAATTTTACAGCCCTAACTTTTTTATTTTGTTTCAGACTTTAGGGTTTTTTTTGCGGGTGGTTTGGTTTTTTTATTGGTACCATTATTGGTGCATATGATGCTTTTTCATTTTTATTAAGGTTTTTGTGAGTGTTTTGAACAAAATACAGCAATCTTGGAGTGTTTTTTTTTTTATTTTTTTATAAGGGGTCACTGTAGGTATATATGACATGGTAGTTTTTTCCCGGGCATACGATTTTCCCGATACCCAATTTGTATATTTTTTTATGTTTTACTGCTTTTATACAATAAAAAACTTTTATTCAAAACAGAAATACGTTTTTTTCATCACCTTTTTTTGAAGCCCATAACTTTTAAATTTTTCTGTGCTTGGGGCTGTTAGGGACTTGTTTTTTGCGAGAGGGGTTTACGTTTTTATTAGTATCATTTTTTGGGGGACAAGGGTTTTTGATTCCCCTTTTTAAATCCATTTTTTCGAGGCCCGGGTGAAGAAAATACTGCAACCTAGTAGTGTTTTTTTTTTTTTATTTTTTTAAAGGGTCACCGTGCAGTATCCCTGATAGTTAATTTACTCTTTGGGTCGTAAGATTATGGTGGGTCCCTATTTATATAGTTTTTTTTTTTGCTGAACACTTTAAAAAAAAAAGAATTGTGTTTTTAGTGTGTAAAACAAATTTTTTTTTGCATCCCCTTTCTTCTGAGAGCTATACATTTTTTAAATTTTTCCCTATACAGACTGTATAAGGACTTTTTTTTGCGGGAAAAAGACATTTTTTTTTTGGTAAAACTTGGGTTTATAGGAGTTTTTTGATCGCTTTTTATTCCTTTTTTTTGTGCGGGAAAAGAACAATAATCTTAAATTTTGTGTTTGTTTTTTTTTTTTTTTTTTTCGGCGTTCACCGTAGGGTTAAAATTACATGACAGATTTATAGGGCGGCATTCCACGCGCAAAAACCAAAAAATGGGTATTTATTTATTTTGATCTTTTTTGGGGGGATTGGCGTTTTTAAAGGGGAAAAGGGCGGGGTACGTATTTTTATTTTATTTTCGTGTTTTCCTTGTTTTTTATTTTTTTTACTTTTTTTTTACTTTTTCACATTTTTTATTTTATTTTCCCCATGGGGATTTGAAAGAGAGATCTTTGATTCCCTTCAATAGGAATCAGTGCATAGCTTGTTGCTATGACTGGTTCCTATGACAACTGTTTCGTCCGTGCCCCCCGGGGGGTTCCCTACGTCACGACAAACCCGGGAAAGGGAAAACTCTGCCCTCGTGGTGTCTGTAAGGAGGCGGAGCCGCACGGATCGCCCAAACCGTGCGCTGCTGCCGCCGACAGAGACGCAGGAGGACGATCTCCTCCTGGTCTTCTTAGTTTTGCGACCGGAATGTCGCGATAATTACGGGGTTTTCCCCCCCCCCCCCCGGAGCGATCCGGGGTTTGGGGGGCCCATGGTTGGGGGGATGTCAGCTGTAAAATACCCGCTGACAACCCTGCCCATCGCCCCGGGGAAACTCCAAATTTTAAAAGTTTGCCCCGATTTCCCAGGAAAAACCCCTAAACGTCCAGGGGGCGTTAACCCCCCCAAAAGACCTGGACGTAAGGGTTTTCCCCAAAAGGGCGTTAAGGGGTTAATATTTTCATAAATTATCTACCCCAGGGATTGGGACTTTAAAAATTTGATCTTTGCGAGAAAATCTAAGCTCTGTAAAAAAAAAAACCACACAATGGGAAAGGGGAAAGTGGGTTTTTACAAAGGGATCTGGATAGGGGAGGCCTGGGGAAGAAGTGGCAGATAAGGTTTAAAAAACTGGGTAAATTCCCCAAAGGGTTTTGCAATGAGGGGGAAAAAAACCATTACCTGATTCATGTTTAAAAAGGGAAAAAAACATTGGGAAAAATGACATGGAGAAGGACTTGGGGAATCCCCATTGGGGCAAATAAAAAATTAACTGTACCCGCCAATGTCAGACAGCAGCGCCAAGGCTAATAGGGTCATGGGGGTATTAAAAGGGGGATGATAGCACCCTTATGGGAAACTTATTTTTCCCCACTATACAAGCACTGGTTTAGACCAAAAAATGGAATATTGTGTACATTTTTTTGGGGACCAAATCACAGGAAAAAAAAAATTGTTTGAGCTTGAACAAAGGGACAAAGGCGGGCAACCAAAAAAAAAATTAAAAAGGGCCCGGGGGGGACCGCAATATCCCAAAAGATTTCGCAAATTTGGGTTAATTTTTTTAGAAAAAAAGGGCGGGTTCGGGGGAACATAATAAAAAATTTTAAAATATATTTTAAGGGGCCCAAAATAAGGGAAACCCCGCTAAAAATTTTTTTATACCCGACCCGTAACTAGAAAAAGGGGGCATCCTCTACCCTCTTGAGGGAAAAAAAGTTTCCCAAAATAAACCCTAGAAAGGGATTTTTTTACTGTTTTGGGTATGTTCACGGAAAGGCCCCTTAAATTTTGGGCGTATTTACGGACCCATTTACGTCCGCAAATTTCGTCCCGAAATACGTTTCAAATACGTGTCCCCAAAAGTTGGGAACTATTTTCGGGGGGCCCTAAATTTCATTCCCCATTCTTTTTCTATGGGGATTTACGTTCAAAATAACGCCTCAATAAGTGGGCAGGGGGCTTTAAATTTTTAAAAGGTTTTAAATTTTCGGACGGATTTAAAACCCCCCAAATACGTCACGAAAATTCGCCTCGTCTGAATGACGAGGCCCTATTTTTTCAAAATCAATGCTAAACTAATTGTTCGTTTTTTTGGGGAAAAGTATTTCGGGACATAAATTGCGGACGAAATACGTCCCCTAAATACGGCCCCCCAAAAAAAAACCCGGGGGTGAACAAAAAAAGGGGGGGTTAAAAGGGGAGGAAATTTGTTGGGGGAAAACCCCTGCCAAAAGGAAATTTCATGGGGAAATTTTACTATCAAAAGTTCAAGAAAGGGGGCCCCCCCTTTGGAAAGCATTTTCCCGGGGAGTGAAAGCATAAAAAAGTTAAAAGTGACTAGGATTCGGAAAAAGGGGTTTGGGTACATTTCTAGGAAAGTAAAAAAAAAATTTAAAAGTGACCGGATTCTAGAGGGGGGTCGGTTTTAAACCGGGGTTTATCCGATTGCCCCGATTGGGGTCAGGAAGGAAAATTTTTTCCCTAACAAAGAGGGCAAATTGGGGTCTACCCCATTGGAGTTTTTTGCCCCTTTCCTTTTGTAAACAAAAACTTTAAAAAATTTAGCAACACTTTAATTAAAAAGGGCTGAACGGATGGGGCGTATGTTTTTTTTTTTTCGCCTGACAAAACTATGTAATTTGGGAATCTCTATTCAGAATATTTACTGGTAGATACTTGTAAAAATAAATCTCTAAAATTTATAGAAAATCCTTACGGAATGGGGTTGAAAATGCTATGGGAAAAAAACGGGAGTTATATTTAAAAAAAAAATATTTACAGACATATAAAGGGTAATTACTTGGGCCCTAGAACCACTTACATCCTTTAACAGGAGAACAGAAAAAAATGGGAAACTAATACTGCTTTTTGGGGTCTGTGAAACCCGCATTTGGGGGAGAAAAAGCCCTTTCAGGGGAAATGTGTATAAATAAAAGGGCCCCCAAACTGAAATGAAAAAATGGTTTTACAGATATTTAAAACTAGGGGCCCCGCATAAAATTTCAAAGAATATTTTTTTTTAAAAACAAAAACTTTAAAAAAAAAAAATTTAAAACAAAACACCTAAAAAAGTTGAAAAGGGGGAAAAAAGTAGTAAACCCAAAAACAAACCCCTATAGGGGTGTAAATATATAACAAGTATGAGTAGACATTTCAAACATCATAAAAAACAGACATAACTGTGGGTCCGAATAAAAAATTTTTTCGCAACAAAAAATCCAAAATGTAAACAGTTTTTTTAAAAAAATGGATATGTCTTAACCTTTCCCCCAAAATAGCTTTGTCATGACCACTGGGGAAAAAAAACTTGGGAGAACCAGGGGGGCCCTAGGAAGGCAAAGAAAAGGGGGCGGGGGGGGGCAAAGGGGCCCCGGGGCCCACCCCGAAACCCCTGTCCCTTTTTCAGGGGGTGGCTTTAAACTTCGCTACCCACACCTCACTCGCTCCCCCGGAAC
>JAODAL010075518.1:0-13967 GCA_025379985.1 Phyllomedusa bahiana
GTGGTGTCTTGACTGTACTTATGAAAAACGAAAACAAATTGTAAGGGGTGAAATGGAAATGGCGTCATGTTTGCGGGGGTTTTGTTTTTAAAGCATTTACTCTTCTGTCTAAATGATGTGTTATCTGCTTTTTGCAGGTTGATATGATTCCAGCAATAGCAAACATGTGGGGTTTTTGTTATGTTATATTAGTACCATAAATAATGTCATACATTCTCCACTTTTTAAATTTGCGATGCAGTGACATTTTCTGCAACCAATAGCTTTTCTGTACTTCCATCTATGCACATATATGCAGGGAAAAGAAAAAAGAGAGGGGGCGCATAATAGTGTTATACTGTAACAATAGGAGTAATAGGTGGACAGCGTTGATATATTCTCACCTTTTGGTTTTGCGCTACTAATGTAGAGGCACAACACTCATAAGCGCTTGCAGGGCTATTTGTATCCCGTAGCCCTTACCACGGCAGCCGCTGGTCTCTGGAGCTCCGTTCGGTGAACCGGTAGGAGAATATTGCCAAGAGGAAAAAAGGAAAAACGGACCCGGCGCACGTGCAGTGAAAATAAAAAAAGCCCAGGATAAAGGCTTTCAATTAAAAAAAATTTATTCTTAAAAATGCTACGGAATTACCGAGGCAAAATTAAAAACATATAAACAGAACTTAACGCGTTTCGCGCGTGTACCCGCGCTTCATCAGAATTATGTGTATTTGATACTTCTGATGAAGCGCTGGTACATGCGCGAAACACTTTAAGTTATGTTTATATGTTTTTAATTTTGCCTCGGTAACTCCATAGCATTTTTAAGAATAAAAACTTTTTAATTGAAAGCCTTTACCCTGGGCTTTTTTTATTTTCACTGCACGTGCGCCGGGTCCGTTTTTCCTTTTTTCCATCTATGGACCTGTGTGAGGGTGCATTTTTTGGAAGCTGAATTGTACTTTTTATTTGTACCTTTTTGATGACATTTTATTCCATTTTAGGTGACGTGAAATGACCAAAAAAACACAATTTTGGAGCTTGGAATTTTTTTTCTGGAACAGTGTTCAACATACGGGATAAATGATGTTATATTTTAATAGATCAGACTTTTATGGACATGGTGATACCAATTATATGTAACTTTTTAATTTTTTATTTTTTTGTTTGTAAAATGGCAAAAGGAGGTTGATTTGAACTTTAAATATTTTCATAAGATTTCCAGACACCATATGAATGTATTGGCACCCTGTAATCTCGTTGTAGGGGTGCCAGTCATAGTGAGAAACCATGTGCAGAGCGGTTTGTCATTTATTTAGATGCTGTGGCTGCAATCACTGTGGCATCTAAAGGGTGAAACAACAGGGAACAGAGCCGGGTATGTTAGCTGCTGTTACCGGTATGTGCCAGCTGCAATTAACATCTGAAACCAGATTACTGAGTAACCCCAATACATAGACCCTTATTGGCATCAGTATGTACTCAGACATCCTGTGTTGTTAAGAAGTTAATGTTTTTAGGCAACAAGCACTTTTAAAATAATTAATATTTGAGGTTTTTGAAGAATTTATAAATAATTCTAATGGTAAAGGCTATCTTCATATCTAATTTGCAGTAAAATTAAAAAAGGAAAATCTGATGGATCTATTATATGACAGTGGGATCTGTCAAAGTCCACTAGTATCCATTGCAAAATGGGCAAAGACCAAAAGACAAAGGGCGACATGTATAAAGGAAGGTGCATCAAAGTGAATTGTTGAGTCTAATTTTCAGTGTATAATGCGCCTGATGTATGAAAGTGGTTTTTGTGTGTTCATAAATGATGTGTAAAGTTAGACGGGCCTCGTCTATGCGTTAGGCGCATTACGAAACTTAGGCGCATAAGTAATGCACCTAACATGTATTAACAAGATTTTGCATGTGCTGCACCCGTTCTCGGGAACATGCTACCACATACCATCAGGCACAATCTTAGCCTTCGCAGTCCTGAAAATATATCTTCTTAGGCAGGCCTACCAAAACCACTAATTGCTAACACACACCTTCTACAACACACATTTCTGTCACTCCCTACACTAGGGCAATCACAGGCACTTATCTGTATATAGATGTACTGTCAGGGTGGCAGGTTCACCCAATTTTTATGCAAACCACCCCCTATTTATGAAACAACGCTGGACCATTGTAAATTCAGCACTTCTCCCCCGTTGTCTCCCCCAGACACCCTCATAGATTGTAAGCTCTTGCGAGTAGGGCCCTCACACATTGTGTCTCATCTATAAGTAGCTTTCACTGTGTAATGTCTGTCTTTTGTCTGTAATTATACCCTCTACATTGTAAAGTGCTGCGGAATTTGTTGGCGCTATATAAATAAAGAATTATTATTATTATTATTATTATTATTATTAATTATTATAGACAGGCTGGAAATAAGAGAAGTCATTAGAATAGCATGTCAGTGATTAGAAACTATGGTACTGATCTTGCTGTATGCAGAATAAATGGTGAGAGTAGCAAAAATAAATTTAGAATTTAGTGTAGTAAAAATTTTAAATATAAAAATCTGAACAATATAATCAATGGGTTTTATTAATGTAAAATGCGTTTTAGATTCTATTAATTTTAAAAACATTTTATAGGTGATATTTTTATATTTTTGGGATGTTGTATATTTTATATTAATTTATATGATAATTTTTTTCATTACATTTAAATAATTAAATTTTATCCAGTTTGATAAATATATAAATTACTTTTTATTATTGTACTAGTGCAAGTTGAGAAATATTGGACATTTTTGCCCCTTACAGCAAATCTAGCTCAACTGCTACTCCTCAGGCTCAGGCAGACCACACTGAGAAAGGTCTGCCAGTTCAAGCAGTAATGCGCCTAGTTTTGCCGAACCACAGTCATATATGTTTCTAATAATACGACTATGGTGTGACACACCTCCATAACGCCCACAGAGCATCCCTTCATGTTAGGCACATTAGAAAGTGTCGAGTCCTACGAACAATGCGCCTCACACATTCATTGGGTGCATTAGACATCATAGACTGCTCAGTTAGGTGCATTGTATGCCAGAAAAAGGGTAAAAAACCCTTTTATACATGTCACCCAAAATGTTATTTACTTCAGAATATTTGAATTTAGAGAAATAATCTGAAAAGTTAATTTGCCTCTTCAAAAAATGAAAGGGTGCGACAATTGAATATCGTGTAATAAAATTCCATGTTAATAAACACATCAGTAAAACATTACACAGACATTTCCCAGATTTAGTCTATTACTCTGTATTACGTGATCCCTCTTGAAGATTTTCTTAGGACTGGACAGTTTCCAAATGTAATTGAAGATGTTTTAATATTGTAATTGATTTATCTCAAAATAGATACACTTACATGAATTATTACTGTGCCATGATAATAAATGTGATATAATTACACTGGAGAGCACATATGCATTTTCAACTCAAAGGAGTTACTGTTCAAGCATTCAAGCAATTACTAATTCATGATTTCAAACAAATGTAAAACATTATTTGAAAAAAATACTGCTGTTTTATAAGATTTTAAGAAGTGGCTAGCATGAAGTGGCTTAATTATTTAATGCTGGAGTATGCTGCAAATGTAAATTATCTTCTTACTGCCTAATTTTAATTGTTATGGACATTCTTACACATGCACGTAAATATACATTTGCGAGAAAACAAATTAATCATGTTTAAGAGGAAATCGTATAACGTACCCAATATAATTATTAATTAAAGTAAAATGCATTACTCATTACTGCTCTGTATTCATAATGAGTTAAATAGATCTACAAGGCCATTTAATTCTTTCAGCCTCATTTAACAAATACAAGCTTCAAGGTATGTTGTACATTATAGGTTCTTAACGCCACAGAAAATAACTATATGGCTACATGTTACACGTTATACAGCAACATTTGTCAAAATGCTGACTCTACAGTTATTGGTTGCAGCTTTACCTTATAGACTTTCTGTCCCCTAACATCACTCTATACCTACAGTATATTACTAGTTTTACTAAGAACTTTCTATTTGGCTTCTCCTGAGTCTTTGAAAGCAGTGGAAATTGATATGAATATGGATTTCATTACATAAATTTCAAATAAAGTTTTAGAATAATTAAAGGGGTTGTCTACCTTACATTTTTATTATTTATATCATAGGAAATCATATAATTTTAAATATACATGTTTTAAAAATTCTTCTCCTGTACCTGTTTCATACCAGTGCAGTAGATCCCTACAAATAACTTAAAAATGGTACAGCCAATATCCCTGTCCATAGTAATGGTTCCCATGGACTAACTGCATAGACTAAACATGGCATCAGCTATGTGACCCCTTGTTATACAGTTAACAGCAGATTGCATTGTTTTGAAGCAATTGTCAGCGTGCACCTGCTCCATTTTGCTTCAAATTGTTTTGGAAGTGCTGACCATGTTTGAGTTTTGGTATTTTCTACATGGGGGGACTGGCTGCCTCCAGTTTAGTCATGCACTCCACCGATCCACAAAGGCTGTTTTTAATCAGAACAGACTAAAGCTAGGACCTTCATGCCCTGGAAATATGAAGGCCTAAGAAGACACCAAGAGTGGTGAGAATGTTTGTTTAGCATAAATTCCCATCTGAACTGAGGTCCCCTTGTCGTTGGTGGATAGGCCCTCACAGTTTTGCTCAAAAATGTGCACTAAGAACCTCAGATTTTCATGGATCCCAATGCAGCAGAATGCACTTTGAAATAGTTCATATATTCATTGTTGGGCTGTATTTAATCAGAACAGACTGTAGCTGGTACCTTCATTCCCTGAAAGTATGGAGGCCTGAGAATATACCAAGAGAGAGAAGAATGTAAGGTTGATTTCAGAGGCACAGCAAGGTAGGAGTGAAAGGGGCAGTCTGCACTGGACAGCACACCTCCCTTGTGGCAGATCTGGGCAGTAGGTATGTGT
The DNA here is from genome assembly GCA_025379985.1 of Phyllomedusa bahiana. Taxonomy (NCBI): domain Eukaryota; kingdom Metazoa; phylum Chordata; class Amphibia; order Anura; family Hylidae; genus Phyllomedusa; species Phyllomedusa bahiana. Next base: position 4,959 of record JAODAL010075518.1, read on the forward strand.
GCAAGCCCAGACCTGCTGCATCTTTTTAACCATATGCACGACCTCAAGACACGCATACAGTTGAAAACTGTGGCGGACCTGGGAGCAATAACTAATCGGCTCCCTGTCCCACCGACTGACTACTCCTGTCATCATGCCTCCTATACCATCTTAGGCTTCTGATCTGGAAGATGCCGGGTGCAGGGTTTTGGCATAGGTGGAGTGATTACGTCACACCACTCACATCAGACACTAACACCGGAAGCTAGCTGGTCGGTGGGGGAACAAGGAGAGTTACATTTTTTTTTTTTTTAATCAGTCAGAAGTGCCTATATATTTACCTATCTACCTATAGGGGACATATATACCTACCTACAGGGGGCATATATACCTACCTCTCTACCTACATTGGGCATATATACCTACCTACATGAGGCTGTATACCTATCTATCTACAGAGGGTATTTACACATATCTACCTACACAGGGCATATATACCCATATATCTACAGGGAGCATATATACCTACCTATAAGGGGAATATATCTTCCTATCTACAGGGGGCTGAATACCTATCTACAGGGGGTATACCTACTTACAGGGGAGAGGAAATGGGGCATATATACCTACCATCTACAGGAGGCTGTACACCTACCTATCTATTTACAGGGAACATATATATGTACCTACCTATCTACCCAAACGGGGAGTATAAACCTACTTATTTACTTACAAGGAGCAAATATACCTACCGATTCAACTAGAGGGGGGCATATATCTATTTATCTACAGGGGGAGTGTATACCTAGCTATTTACATAGAGGGGGCATACAAACCTATCTATATACTTACAGGGGGCATAATTCTACCTTCCTATCTACAGGGGGCCTTTATACGTTTCAACCTACAGGGGGTAGCTAAACATACCTACAGTGGACCTATACACCTACCTACTTGGGGTCCATATACCTACCTTTTGGGAAGCCTATATACCTACCTACTTAAATGGGGGGCAATATTAATACCTACGTACTTCATGGGAGGTCTCTATACTTACTTACAGTGGGCCTATATGCCTACCTAATGGAAGGTCTATATATGTATCTATTTAATGGGGGGTCAGTATTATTAACTATCTACTTAATAGTGGGTCAATATTACTCCCTACCTACTTAATAGAGGCCTATAGACCTATTTATCTTTTGGAAGGCCTGTTTACCTTACTGCCTAATGGAGGGCCTATACACTTACCCAATTACTATATACCTACCTGCCTAATTGAGGTATACTGCATAAAAGGGGCTCCACCTATCTGTCTACATATTTTGATGGTGTGCCAATCTATTATATAAGGACACAAGACAAGACAAAAGGTGAGTGCACAAATGGGAGTCCCATAGCCATCTTGGGATACTCTTACTGTTAGAGGTTCAAGACAAGTGTTATTACTATTTGAGACACTATAGATTGGATGTTTGCAAAGAGGTAGGAATTGGTAGGTAAGTGCTGGAAAAATGAGAAGTCTAAGATGTTTGTGTGGTAAATTCTGCAGTAACGAGTCATGTATGGGAGAAGAACTACTCATCAGAGAAGAAAACAGCTCATCAGAGAAGACGTTTCCCATGAGTCCTTGGATGTCAGTGGTTATATTACTTCTGTTTTGGATCGGTGTTGTATTTACTGTCATGTGATGCTGACCCAAGCTGGTGTCTGACCAATCTGTGGTCTATATATGACGGTATTGTAGGTTATATCTCCGCTTGTATAGTGGCAGCATACTCTTATCCCTGTAAAAGTTAGTGCACACTTGTCCCTAACCCTGTGATTAGGGGTTACACTTTTACTTTCTTGCTTGTGTTTATAGTGTTTTTTATTTTAGAAAGTGGTGAGGTGTGTCATCAAGGGTAAACTTGGAGGCAGATATTGTATGTGGACTGATGAGAGAAGTAGATATGATATGTGGGCTGGTTTCATACCAGTGCAGTAGATCCCTACAAATAACTTAAAAATGGTACAGCCAATATCCCTGTCCATAGTAATGGTTCCCATGGACTAACTGCATAGACTAAACATGGCATCAGCTATGTGACCCCTTGTTATACAGTTAACAGCAGATTGCATTGTTTTGAAGCAATTGTCAGCGTGCAGGGCCAGGGCAGCTTTTTAGTTGTAAATTTATCCCACAACTATAAAACCCTCACACAGCTCCAGGGACAGAAAAGTAGGAAAGTTTTGAGTCTTAGGATATAGTTACATAAAAATTAGATTTTTTTTATAAGTGACAACTATGATTTATGAGTGTGAGGAGGGTCCTGTAAAAAGAGGTGTGACATGAAAAGTGGGGTTGTGGTCTGTAAGATGGTGTGGCAAACTTAGCGACAAAAGTTCTAGCTATGCCACTAGCTGATTTGGCCTGCCCTGAATTTTGCTGGTGATGGCAGAAAAATTATGCGACCAGTCACCAACCCTTTTCCAGACAGAAAAAATAAAGTATATGCAATCCATGAATGACAAACTTAATTTTTCCTGTCTGGAAAAAAGCTAGTGATTAGCAAAACAATTTTCCTGCCATTGCTGGCAACACTTCAATCAGGTCAAACCAGCCCTACCAGAATCCGAAATACAATTGTCATGATGCACGCCATGGTCCCCACTCTGGACCGCAGACACACTTGTGTCTATCCTCCTGGGGCCACCCGTACTTACCTCTCCCTGCTCCTGCCTGCTGTTTCTGACCGGCGTGTAGATATCCATTCCATAGGGGCCTTTATTACCTCACTTTCCCCTGTTATTGGTGTGCATTCCCTAGTATTCAATTGTGCTTGTTTGTTCTGCTATGTTTGCCTGCAGCCTGATCTGACATATCTGCCTATATACCTACTATGACTTAGTCTGCTCCTCTTGTACCACGCTGCACCCCGTCTGTCAGCGCAAGTGGTCACGCCAGGGGTAGTAACCGGGTAGTCCCCCGCAATGAAGCCCAAGCTGCCTCATGAAGACTGGAGGGCTACTTAGACTCTGCTCCCTGACGTGGCTTTTACCATCTCTCGCGCTGACCCAGAGGATCCACAATTCTCCCCATGACAACAATACTATCTAAGACTGCTAGAAATTCAATGTTGTCCCTGACTGCAAGGGAGCTGACAAAATTTATACATTCAATAAACTGTGATGCAAATGCAAATGTTTAAATGCTGGTTCCAGTATACTGGGGCTGACACTCTGAAGGACATAACCATGACAATTGGGAATGGTAGACTTTTGACTTGTAATGAAGAGGAGGACAAAGCTCAGAAAGCCCTGACAATTATGGGACATTAACATACATAATGCACTTCTTATAGTGTATACGGCAGCAAATGCCCCTACTGTAGATATACATTATCACAAACCAAAAGTTGCTAAATTAAATATAAAATTGTAAAAGTGCAAGGGGATTGAAAACTGGCATTTAGAATGAAAGATTTTTTACCTCAGGCTTCAATCAGACTGAAATGAATGGAGAATGTCAGGTGTAAAGGAGCCAAGTGGGAAATAGCTATCAGATAAGTACCCATTCATTATACTGACTTTAGTGAGAGTTGTACAGTGTTAAAAGAAATCCAGAAAGTATAAGAAAGACACATTATTTAATGATGTCCATGCTGGAGAGAAAACCCAGCTAAAGACATTGCATAGTGTGTGATAGCTAAGAATGATGCCACTGAAGTGAAACGCTGTTCTGATATAAGATAACTGACTTCTAAAGATTCTTGGCATCATACCAGTAGACAACAACTATACAGTGTATTAGGCTTTTAAACCTGAATTCATTCCATAACCTAAAGGTTTTATATATATAGATAGATGACAGGTAGTCAACAATTATAAGTAAATTTATATTCAAATCCAAAAGCTCCTAGAGATCTGGAGCAAGATCTACCCCAGTTACATACAGTATACAGTTTATTTTTATGTCAGCATAACAGATCAGCCTGAAGGACTTTTCTCTTGAAATATAAAACTCCAAAAAGACAAAACAAGTTAAAACTTTTGGAATCTGAAATTATTGAAAACTCCAGGAAATACTAATTCACTCTGTTACTTCTAATATAGGGCCTTATGAGACACAGGGGATTCGGATAGAATCATACATATGAAGCTGTTAGGGATCTTGACAATTTATGCTCCTATCAAATACTTGATATTTATGATAAACCTAATAGTGACATTGTGTCAGCTTGTTAGCATAAAACATTATTTTAACATCTTGCTCTACTTTATAAATTCATTACCAATTAAACAATTGTAATTGTTTTTGTGGAATGATTATGGTTATTTCAGTTTACTCTATAACAAATCATGGCATGTCAGTATTCAGCTATGTCAAGTGTATTTTTCCATAACCTCAGTAATATTTTTCCATAACCTCACAATGCAGTAATGCTAAATCTGGGAAGGGGTATTCCCATCTCATTGATCTGCTTTAGACATGTAGGCAGAGGTAAATAAAGACTATTACCAAGTATACTGCTGTTCTAAATTTGCTTCATTTCAGTTCATATCTTCTGCTTGGTTAACACAAGCTTCCATAGGTTAGTGACCAGCTCTCTCTGCTCTAGCAGTGGCAAGGTTGGTGACGTGGCACCTTGCTGTGTATAATCAGCAGAATGGATCTTGCTTCTCAGTCTATGATCTTATCTTCCCACTGAGGAAAACATTAACCTGTAGAGTTACTGACCCAGGAGCAGCCTTGCACCATCATGTCAGGTATGCAGAGCACATTAATACATAATTACATAAAAAATAACAGTCACTCAGCAGTTAATGTGTCTTAGCAGCATGTACATTTTTTTCTCTCATAAGAAAAATCCTCTCATATCAAATAGAGTGCTGTTAGCTCACATTTATACTCATACATCCTGCTTGGACACTGGTATTGTTTTTTACAACCCCTCCATCAGTAATGGCTAGATACCACGCTCAGCTATGAGTAGGAGCTAGCAGAGATAAAATATCAGTCAATGCGGTAGACCTGCCCACAGCCTTCAAGGATTAGGTGATCCGAAGGAAGCTTTAAAGAGTGATAACAACAAGATGGTTGTTAGGTTTAGCAAAAACATTTTTAAGAGTATTGTTAGTGAATAGAGATAAGCGATTACTAAAAAAAATCTAGATCGATTAGATTTTTCGATTTTGATCTCGATTAATCGCTGATTCCCATGAAAGTCTTTGGGAGAAGATGATCAGGTTAATTTTTATACTAAAACAGGTGAGGAGAAGCTGTAATTACCCCAAAACCAAGCTGCCCCCCCCTCCCCAAAACTGCAGCAAGGAACTTTTGGGCAATCAAAATAAAGATGGTAAAGATGCAGTCATCAGAAATATCAAAATCCCTAACTTTTACAGTCTAGGATTTCCTAATCTATCTAGTAGCTTTTCCTTTGTGAAATCGCTGGGTAATGGTGTGTCTGCCTGCTTTGAAACAAGCACAGCAGAGAGAGCAATGTGTTCAGTTCACAATCTCTAATCGTAATGGCGTTGACCAGGAAATATAGTCACATACATAAAACAGGGTCATGTGATTTTAGCAGCCAATGAGATCCCTACACTCTGACTGGTGATGTTCCTGACCCCCCTCTGTGCTCTGCACTGATTGGCTGGCCGCCAAAAGTACAGGAAGCAGCAAAAATGTCTGGATTTGAAGTCTCGATCTCAATTAAATTGCTCAACACTATTAGTGAACTTTCATTAATAAAGGACCTTTTCACAGTTCAGTACCTTCATCTATAAGCAAGAGTGGCTACAAAGATTATCCCTTCCTCTGTAGGACTTAGCATGTTCATGCACTACATGGACAAGAAAGAGAGTGAAATGGTTTTTCTACACCAGACAATATTTTTATGGATTAATAGATGTCCCACAGAGTGTCTTCAGGAATGCTTCTAATAATTCAAGATGCTCTCCGGAATGTCAACGTAGACCAGACTGCATGACTATAGGAAAGGCACTATCCAGGAGTTATTAAAATATAGTCTGCACAGTATTATGACACAATATTTCACAAAATTCTAAAATGGACAGTTTATACAACAGAATATTTATAATTATCATTGTATTTTTATTGTTGAGACCCTTTTATGAACTTAAAAATGATAGTAAGCACTATTTGGATTTTACTTCCACTAATTTACAGATTATAGCCAAATTTCTTTCAAAAGCTCCACCTGCAGCCAATTACTAGCAATTATAGGCAGTGATGTGCCAAGAGCATTAATTACTTGGAGTGATAATGTTAATTTTTCTTTGGCAACTCTTAACGAAAATGTGTTCTATACAATATCTATTCCTGCTGTTAGCATATATTTAGTTGTGGTATTCCTTCCTAAATTAGGTTTTTTTCTCTGCTTAATTATAGTAAGTCTCACATATTCATGAAAATGTTAGTTTGATTGAATAAGTATAAAAGTCAGACTCAAGCACTCTTCTCTGAAAACAACATACAAACTTTTATGATATATCATTTGTTTTCCTTACTTTATCTTAGAAAACTGTCTCTTGATTTGCGAACATCTTCAGGAAATCTCTGGAAACATATTGTAGCTCATAGATACATAATAGAATTGAAAGGAAACCCAAAACATTTATTTTCATTCTGTAAGTACACAGTTATGTATTTATTGAAGTTGCACAAACAGATCGACTACTGTTTTTTATTGGTAACCGTAGGGCTTGTTCACACAGAGTTTTCACTCCGTGTTACAAGCGCTTTTTAGATCCGTCTCGAAGACCGACAGAGTGAACCCAGAGATGGATCTATACGATTAGCAGTGAGTTTATCACTCCGGGCTATGAGGAAGACGCAGCGGTGTTCACATGAGAGATCGCCGCTGCGTGTTTCCATAGCGCAGCTCAGGTCCATCTTTGAAAGAATTGCATGTCAATTGCCAATTCTTTAGATCCGTCTCTGGGTTCATCCTGTCGGTCCCCGAGACGGATCTAAAAAGCGCTTGTAACACGGAGTGAAAACTCCGTGTGAACAAACCCTAATACTCCTGATCTACTAGCTGCTTCTTCTATTAAAGATGGTAATTGGACGAAGAAGTTGCAGCATTAAACAGGGTGGTCCAATTAGTTAAACATGTGATGAAGAAAGTAAAATGTTTTCCTTTACTTACAATATATAGCAATTATGGGCAGCCGACTGGTTGTCATGGCAGCTGAGGGCCCAATAAAGCTTTAACCACTTAAAGACCAAGCTTTTTAATGTAAACATGATTGTTTTTTCCTCCACACCTTCCAAGAGCCATAATATTTTTATTTTTCCATCTACATAGACATATGTGGGCTTTTATTTTGTGGGACAATATGAACTTTGTTATTGTGTACAGTACTATACAATATGCTGGGAAACCGCAAAAAAATTCTAAATGGGACAAAATGTGAAAAGTACGTACTTGCACTATGTTTGTGTTTTTTTTTTTTTTACAGCGTTCACTCCCTGGTATAAATGATGTGTTATCTGTATTCTGCAGGTAATATGATTCCAAATACCAAATATGTAGGGTTTGCGTTAGGTTATAGTACTGTAAAATATATGTATATTTTAATATTATATATATATATATATATATATATTATATATATATATATATAATATATATATATATATATATATATATATATATATATTAAGAGCTCAGAACATCCCCTAGTCATTTTACAAAAATAAAAAGGTTAAACATAATTGGTATAGTCACAGATCTATTAAAATATAACATAATTGATCCCATATGGGGAACACCACAGAAAAAAAAGCAGCAAAACTGCATTTTTGGATCATTCCGCTTCTCCCAAAAATAGAAATAAAAAGTGAGCAAAAAGTGGCATGTATCTCACAATGGTATATATAAGCTACACTTTAGCCCTCAAAAAATTCTCTTTCACTCAGATGAAAGAGAATAGATGATAAAATAGATGATACAATGAAAAACAATTATTTGTCTCAGAAAATGTCACTGTAAGGGCATGTTCACACGGCGGATTTGGCCGCGGTAATGGCCGCGGGTTCCGACGCGGTTTCCGTGGCTAAAACAGGCGGCAAAATCGCACCTAGTTTATTAACATGGTTTCCTATGGGAAACCGCGTTAATATTCACACTCCGCAGGTTTTGCCGCGGCTTTGGGGCCGCGGCCAAACCCGCGCGTGTGGAGAACTCTCCTGTCAATTCTTGAAACCGGGCCAAAACCGCCGTGTGAACGGGACCTAAAGCAGTAAAATATAATGAAAACAATAAATGTTTTATTTTGCTAGAATCGTACCAACCTGAAAAATAAAAAATATAGTAACATGTAATACAGTATAATAAACTTTATTAAAAAAGAAACCTACCAAAAATGGGTCAGCTGTGTTTTTTTCTAATGTTGCACCCTATAATTTTATTTTTTTTATTTTCCAGTAGATTATACAGTATGATAAATGGTACCAGTAAAAAGGTCATCTCACCCCGCATACATACAGCTATGTAGATGAAAAAATAAAAAAGTTAAACCAAAAACTACAAAAATATTTTTCCTTCTGCATACAGTAACTTGAAAAAAAATAATTCAGTTTCATTAATATGAGGTATGTTTCACAGAGTCAGGATTAGTGTTGAGCGATTGCGTTGGCTATCGAGATCGTTCGATAGTCGATAGTCGGCCGCTATCGATAAGGTTTTTCGATAGTGAGCATCGATTATGCGCGATGACCATTAAAGTCTATGGGAGAGCAACAACACCTCATTATTACACCCCAACAAGGCTGGAGAAGCTGAAATGAACCTCCACTACAGTCAAATGGATACGTGCTACATCTTAGGCATCACAGTTAGTTTATATAAGTCTCTGAAATTTAGTCTCATTCCATTTACTATCCCTGTCTTGTACCACAGCCTGACCCTTAAACCTGCATCACCAACAAACTAAAAAGTGCCAGAAAGGGAGTATGATTTGAACCATCATGTTACTTGAACTGGACATTGAATATCCCTGTCCCGGAACGCCAAAGAG
>JAODAL010075519.1:0-13966 GCA_025379985.1 Phyllomedusa bahiana
ATAGTCCGTGGACCCAAAGAAGAAAGAAAAAATTTTCCAATGAAATACAAGAAAATTTGGGGCAGTGTCATTAGGTAGGAATGCAGTGGCAAAGGGGGTTTAAAAGGGAAACAAAAAAATTTGGGGACTTTTTTGTAAACAGGAAAAAAAAAAATTGGATCAAAAAAAAAAGGGAAAAAAAAAACTTTCCCCTGTCAGTAATTTGCTTTTGGTAAAAAATTTGGTGCAAGAAGCATGAGAAATAACCCCTTCCTTTCCATGTATTAATTCAGGCGGGAACAGTGGGTAGAAGGGGGGGGAATGTTTCCCCCCAAGAAACAACCCCTTTAAAAATGAGGTTTGTGGAAACCCCCAGTATCTTCATAAGGGTGAAGGTTTGTGATGCAATCACCGCCCACATAACTCTGTCTCACGGTCCTTCATTTTTGGAGAGGGGAAATGTGGGAGTGTAACTTCAATGTACACACACTCTTAACACATGCGCACCCCACACACAAAACTTAATACATACTTAAAACCCCCAAACAATATGTACACTTAGAAACACATTTATACAATCACAAAAACAATCCCTTATAAGGTGCATTCAAAAGTGCCGTGCCAGGTGAATTTTTAGCATACGACTGTTATTCATCTATAGAAGGGGGGTTACAACAGTTTTTTGGCAAAAGTACCCCATAAATGGTAGCCCTATTCTACATGAAAACCCTAAATGTGCAATTTATTGAAAAAAAATGATTTTTAATTTTTGCAGCCTATTTATACAAGAATCTGTGAAACCCCCTGTGATGTCAAATTACACACTATACCCTAATAATTTGTTGGGGGAGTTTTTTTTAAAAATGGGGCATTTTGACGGTTTCCTCGGGTTCTGGTATTTGGGGGGGGCTTTGCTAATGCAACTGAGGTCCCCAAAAATTCCCAGCACTTAAAAAGCAAAAAAAGCTTTTCATTCTTTTCGGGGAAAAACCACTATGCCCCCCAAAATGTAATTTAGGGGCCACATAGGCATATTGCTACACTGAGGTTTTCGTGTGCTTTTTCTCCTGCATTCCTTGTGAAAATGAAAAATTCAGGACTAATAATAATAATAATAATTTTTAATTTTTATGACCAACATACCCGCAGCATTTAAAATTTGGAGGGTTATGTAGGTGCAGACAAAAAAAAAAAAAAAATACTTTGCAAAAGAAAAGCAATTTAAGATGAGACACAAGGTGAAGGGCCCTGCTCGCAAGAGCTTACAATCTATTAGGGTGTAGGGAGAGACAAAGGGTAAAAGTGTTTAGATTTACAATGTCCACCCAGCAATAAATAGGGGTTGTTTTATGAGAATTGGAGGAACGCCACCAAAACAGTACATTATATAATTAAAGTCCCAAAAAAATGATGCGCTGGGGGTGAGGGGGGTTTTTAGCTTTAGGGATTCTGGTACGCCAGGTGAGAGATGTGTTTCAGGGCCCTTTAAAACTATGAGAGTTCTAAATGTCCTGACGCCCGCGGTAGCTTTTCCCGAGAACTGTGCCACAGTGTAAGTCTTAAAGATGTGATGGGAGATTCGGATGATTGAGGAAGTAATTTTTCTCAGCAGACGGAGAGGGGGGCGGGGGTGGTAGACAGAGATAGGGAGAAGTTTAGGGGGGGGGCCCCCGCTGTGGAAGTTTTTTTTATTGGTGAGTGTGAGAGTTTATTTGATCCTTACTCAATGGGCAACCAGTCAGTGACTGACACGGGGAAAGGGGCATCAGTGTAGCGGGGGGAAAGAAAGGCAAGCCGGGCTGCTGCATTGGGGGACGATTGGAAGGGGAGATTTTACACAGAGGGGAACGATAAAAAGGAGTTAAGTAGTCAAGACGAAATAATAAGAGCAACAATGAGAGTTTGAGTTGTTTTCACAGTGAAAAAAAGACGGATTCGGAGAGTTCTTGAGGTGCGGTGACAGGAGCGGAGGGGGGGGGACTAGATAAAAGGGGTGAAAGACAGTCAAATCTAGTAAACCCCCAGACAGGGGGCCTGCTGCCTGGGTTTTCGGTTTGGTGCCACACACGAGACAGAAAGGGCGGGGGAAAGGTCGGTTAGTAGTGGGGGGATGCTAGGTTCAGTTTTAGTGAGGTTTAGTTTGAGATAGAGAGAGGACATATTCGAGACAAGGGACAGACAATCATTGGTTTTTGCAGCAGGGCGGGAGTGATGCCCCCGGGAGGGGTGTATAGTTGAGGTCTCCGCGTGAGATGGGCCTGGAAGCCAAATCTGTTGATTGTTTGCCCAATGGGGGCGTGTAAATAAAAATGGGGAGAGGCCCGAGAAGGATCCTGGAAACCCCCACAGCAAGAGGAAGAGGAGAAGAGGGAGATCCTGCAAAAGAACACTGAAGGAGCGGTCAGAGAGGTAGGATAGACCAAGCGAGAGCTTTTTCCTTGGGGGGCCAAAGGTGCCGAGCATGCTGAGGGGAAGTGGGGATCCCCCCAGTGTCAAACCTGCAGAGAGATCCAGAAGAAGAAAACGGTAGTTTTCCCTGGATTTAGCATGAGGGGATCATTGGAGACTTTAGTTAGAGCAGTTTCTGTGGAGTGTAGTGTGCGGAAACCGGGTTGTAGAGGATCAGAAGAGAGTTAGCAATAGATAGGGATTAGGCAAGAGTAGACCAAAACGTTCCGGAGTTTAAAGATGAAGGGGGTTAAAGACTGGGCGGGATTGGCACACAGGATGGGCCAAAGGGCTTTTTCGTAAAGGAGTTATAACAAGGGGTTTTAAAAAAAAATGGAAAAATCCCCGTGGAGAAGAGAGGGGTTTCAGATTGTAGTTATGTGAAGAGGACGTGGAGAAATGGACTGGACAAAGGGGGGGGGATGGGGGTCACTAGAGCAGGTGGTGGGGCGAGCAAAAAAGGGAAGGTGGACACCATTCTTTTGTCGTTGGGGGCAGAGCTGAGAGTAAGCTGGGGGGTGTGGGAGGGCCAGATGGGGGGGCTTGGGGGTTTTAATGAGATGTTTTGCCGGATACTGTCAATTTTCTTTTTTTAAATGAGTGGCCGGTCTTCAGCCAGAGGGCATAACCGGGGCATGGCTTTTGGCCTTTTGGGAAGGGAGGAATGGTGTCAAACAGGGGTTTTGGGTTTTTTGTGTAAAAGGGTTTAGAGAGGGAGGTGAAAATATTTTTGTTTGGCGCGTGAAGGGGGGTGGGTAATCCGACTGAATTTATAGTGGAAAAGTCGCAGGGGAGCTTCGGACTTTCTCACAACGCTCAGCACACCCGGGAAAAGCGTCAGATGGCGAGTCTGAGGGTGTGCCAAGGCTGCCAGGTCTGACTTGGTGGGTGGGGGGGAGTGGTGCCAAAATGTCCAGGGTGGGTTTTGGGTTTCATTGTAAAGTTTACACCCGGTCTGGACAGGAGAGGAGGAGATTGGGGGGCGGGGGACTGTATGGTGTCTTTTTGAGTTCCCCTTGGTTTTAATGGTGCGGAGTTTTTTGAAGGGGGGGACGGGCAGGTGGTCTGGGATGGGTAGGAAATTTGTAAAATGAAGGGGATAAGGTTGTGATCAGAGAGAGTAAAAAGAGAGTTAGTGAATTTTGAGATTTAGGGAACGGGTTTCAGAAAACCGATCAAGGAGTTCCCACCCTTTTGGGTGGGGGGTCTGTAAAAAGAGATAGGCCGAGGGGAAAAGGGTTTTTGAAAGGACAGAGGGGAAGGGGAAAGGGGTATCAATGGGATGTTAAAAAACACCCATGAGATGTGGGTATTTTGTAGAGAGGGAAAAAGAGGAAACCAGGCAGCAAATACTAGAAATGGTGGGGGAGCCGGGGGGGTTATACCAACCGCGATCAGAGGTAAAAGGCTGAAAGATCTGAGGGGGTGGGCCTCAAAAGGGGGGGAAAGTGAGGGGGGGTGCAAGGGATGACCTGGTAAGTGCAGTGTGGAGAAAGGAGTTGCCAACTCCTCCACCCGGGTGTTTTCAGGTTGGGGGTGTGGGTGGTGTACCCACAAAAGGTGAGAGCGCAAGGGGAAGCAGTTCAGATTTCGGTCCATGTTTCAGTGAGAGTGGAGATTTAGGGAGTTAGAGAGGAAAAGGTATGGGCAGATGAGTTTTTTTTTAAAACGGGTCGGGGTTCCACAGAGCACATTTTTAAAAAGGGGCTGGAAAAAAAACTACGCGAAAGCAAGCAGGTTAAAGGGGGTTTTTATGAAGGGAGGAGGTGGGGTGAGCAGAAAGGAGGGGGGGCCGGGTTGGAGAGATGTCACCTTCAGCGAGAAACAGGGAAAGAAAGATACAGCAGATGGGTTTTGTGGGTAATATGAGCGGGTTTTTTCAGCCTATGTGAGCAGGTGGTTTTGGTGTTTGAAAAAGGGGAAAGGGGTGTGTAGGGTGTATAATAGGAAGGGAAGGGGGAGGTCTGATATGGATAGGATTCTCAGGGGCATAACTGGGTGGTAAGCCAGGAGGTAAAGGCTTCAAAAAAGACAGCAATAGTAAGCATGGTGAACAAAAGGTTGTTAAAAAAAACTAGAACAGACCACAAAAAAGGCATTCCTCCTGGCCCCCTTCGGCCCACTTCCGGTTTTAAAACTTGGGTTTTTTTAAAATCTCCCAAAATCATCCTTTCATACTTTTCATTTCCCAGTTTGGGTTACTTCTCTACATGGCTACCCTGACTAAAAGTGCAATTTCATTTTTACGGCCTAATTCTAAAAATTTCTGAGAAACACCTGTGGGGTCAATACAGTCACTACACCCCTCAATTAATTCCTTTTTATAATGGGGCCTTTTGGGGTGCTTTTAGTTTTTAGCTCCTTTTAAATCTCAGCAAACCTGATATGGTGCCTACAAAATATTATAATAAAATGGTAGCCCAAAAATCCAGTAGGTGCTTTTTCAAATTTGAGGCCTGTGGTTGAGTCAGAAACAAAAATACAGCCACATTGGTAATTTTTAAAAAAGCATTAACGTCAGGAGAAGGGATCCCCGGACCACCGCAACAATGGAAAAAGGGCCACGCCGGGAGCGAAGTCTAAGTGGTCCCGGGGTTTTTTCCCAAGCCGCCCCAAGGCTGGTGGACTTGCTGCGGGAGGAGGCCTACCGGGGGTACCCCCAAGCGATGCTTGCGGTGCAGGCAAGGTACCGAATCGTACACGGGAAAAATAGTCGAGGAAGGGGACAGGCAGGCAGGGGCGAGGACTGGTGAGAAAAGTAGCTAGAGGTCGGGAACACGGAAGGCAAAAAGAACTTCAGAGACACTTTTTCTAAGGGACTAGGCAACAAAATCCCGCAGGGAAGTGACGTAGGGTGTGCCAATATATAGGGTCGTGCCCGGGAATTTGCCAATTACCGGGTGGCGCTGCCCCTTTAAAATTTTTCAAGACGCGCGTCCCCTAGGGGGGGGGCACGGCCCCCCGGGCCAGCGAGGAAGGGGCAAGACAGGAGCGGGGCGGGAAAAGTCATTGCCTGTGCAGGAGTGCGCCCGCAGCCCCCTGTGGCCCGGGCGAAAACCCGTCCCCGGCAAAATCCGAAGGGGGACATGGTGCACCTGCGGGTTGGGCCGTGGGGCACTCGGACAGTCACCCCCCTTGGCCTCCCCCCTCTGGGATGAGACGGGTTTTAAAAAATATTGATCCGTCCAGGACCTTTCTTCGGGCCCAAAGCCTTCCAATAAACAAGGGGAACATTTTCCTTGTGGTCTTTATGCCAAATGACCCTTTTCTTTAAAAATATCTGGGAATCACTACCCGGGGGAGGCAATGCATTCCACTGGGAAAACGGTTCAAGACCAGAGGCTTGAGAAGGGAGACGTGGAAGGCGTTCGCAATCCGGAACGATGAGGGTAAACGAAGCTTGTAAGTTACCAGGTTAAGCTGTCGAACTTTGAATGGACCCAGGAACCAAGGACCCAACTTATAGCTGGGAATCTTCAGGCACACATATTTGGATGACAGCCAATCCTTGTCCCCTGGGAGGAATGCTGGGGGAGGTCTCTTTTTCTTGTCAGCCTGAGTCTTCATACAAGGAGAAGCCTGGAGTAAGGATTGTCGAGTCTCTTGCAAAATGGCCTTGATATCTCGCACTTGGTCATCTATCGCAGGTACTTCGGAAGCCATAGGCAGGGGAAGAGGGGAGTCACGGGTGGCGACTATAAACCACAAAAAACAGAGAAACACCAGCAGAATCAGAGTCCTGATGATTGTAGGAGAACTCGGCCCATGGAAGCAGCTCGGACCAGTTGTCCTGACGTACGGAAACAAAATGGCACAAATATTCCCCAAAATCTGGTTTACTCTCTCCACTTGCCCATTGGTCTGAGGATGGTAAGCCGACGAGAAGTCCAACTTGACTTGCAAGCGAGAACACAGAGCGCGCCAGAATCTGGAAACGAATTGAACTCCCTTATCAGAGATGATGTGTGAGGGTAACCCATGCAGACGAAAAATATGCCGGAGGAAGTGGCCTGCAAATTGAGGAGCAGTTGGAAGAACGGGAAGAGGCATGAAGTGGGACATCTTTGAGAACCAGTCCGTGACCACCCAAATGACGGAATTCCCAGAGAAAGGAGGAAGATCAGTGATGAAGTCCATGGCTATATGTGTCCATGGGCACTCTGGGACGGGCAGAGGCTGTAGGAGACCCGCAGGTCTAAGGCGTGGGACCTTGTCTCGAGCGCACGTGGTACAGGAAAGGATAACATCTTTGACGTCCCGATCCAGGGTTGGCCACCAGTAATGCCGAGAGATCAGAGAGTAGGACTTCCTTATCCTGGGGTGACCGGCCACTAGGGAACTGTGACCCCACTCCAGAATTCTCCTCCTGAGTGCTGGATGTACATAAGTCTTGCCCAGGGGAACGCCATGGAGGTCTACAGGAGCCATGTGGACCAACCATTCAGGGGAAATAATGTGCTGAGGAATAGGTGCTGACATTCGAAGCACGAGAGAGGGCATCAGCCTTGATGTTCTTCTCAGCAGGTCGGAAGTGAATCCAGAAGTCGAATCGTGAGAAAAAGAGAGACCACCTGGCTTGGCGAGGGTTAAGACATTGGGCCGACTGGAGACACTGGAGATTCTTTTAGTCAGTAAAAACGTCAACTAGGTGACGAGCCCCCTCCAGAAGATGTCGCCATTCCTCCAGGGCTAATTTGATGGCCAACAACTCTCGATCTCCGATGGCATAATTCCCCTCCGCTGGTGAGAAGGTCTTGGGAAAAAAACCCGCATGTGAGAGTCTTGTCCTTGGGACCCTTTTGTGTGAGGACCGCCCCTGCCCCCACGGAGGAGGCATCCACCTCCAAAGAGAAAGGTTTCTCGGGGTCTGGACGGCACAAGATAGGCGCCGAGGAAAAAGTCTCCTTTAGTTTAGAGAACACCTTCTTGGCTGCCGGGGACCAACATTTCGGATTAGCGTTCTTCCTAGTAAGGGCCACAATGGGAGCCACCAGTGTAGAAAAGTGGGGAATAAATTGCCGGTAGTAGTTGGCGAATCCCAGGAAGCATTGTATCACCCGTAAACCGACTGGTCGTGGCCACTGCAAGACAGCCGACAACTTAGCAGGATCCATCTGCAGACTCGAGGAATGCAGACTGGTCCGATGGAACAAGCATTTCTCCAGCTTGGCGTACAGAGAGTTGTTGCGCAGACGTCTCAGAACCTGGCGCACCTGTATTTGATGGCTCTGTAGATCCGGAGAAAATATCAGGATATCGTCCAGATACACGATGATGCAGATGTATAGGAGATCACTAAAGATGTCATTGACGAACTCCTGGAAGACTGCTAGATTGTTGCATAGACCGAAGGGCATCACCAGATATTCAAAGTGCCCATCTCGGGTATTGAAAGCCATCTTCCAGTCGTCCCCTTCTCGGATCCTGAGATTGTAGGCCCCTCGCAAGTCAAATTTGGAAAACACCTTGGCTCCCCGGAGTTGGTCAAAGAGCTCGTAGATCAATGGTAGAGGGTAGCAGTTCTTCACAGTGATCTTATTCAGTCCTCGGTAGTCAATGCACGGGCGAAGCGAGTCATCCTTTTTCTGCACGAAAAAGAAGCCGGCTCTGGCAGGAGAGGAGGACTTGTGGATAATGCCTGTAAATTTGCCCATATGTAAGTCACCATGGCCTGGGTCTACGGCTCCGACAGAGGATAAACCCTGCCCCGGGGAGGGCTAGTCCCGGGTAGGAGGTCAATCGGGCAGTCGAAGGGGCGATGAGGCGGGAGGGTCATAGCCTGCTTCTTCGAGAACACATCTACAAAGTCCTGGTACTCAGCTGGCAGACCTGGCAGTGGCTTGGAGAGCATCTGCGAAGATGTGGGGCATACCAGGCAAGGTGCAACCAGGTAGCGATTCTGACAGTCTGAACCCCACTGAATGACTTCACCAGTCTTCCAGTCCAGTGTAGGGGCATGGCGTTGCAGCCACGGGAGCCCCAAAAGAATCGCAGAGGAAGTATGAGGCAGCACGTAGAACGTGATCCTCTCCTTGTGCAAAGCCCCCACCTGAAGAGATACTGGTTCAGTCACGTACTGGATGGAATCGCTCAGGAGTTCCCCACTGCAGAGATCACCAGCAGCTTCTCCAGGCAGACCACCGGAAGGTGTTATTGAGATACCAGGGAGGAGTGGATGAAGTTCCCAGCTGATCCAGAATCGAAGAAGGCGGAAACTTGAAATGAAGACCCGGGTCCAGTCGCGACCCGTACCGACATCATCAGTTGTGGAGAGGAGGAATGCTCACCCAGGGACGCCTCTCCCACGTATCCAAGGTGCGGGCTTTCCCGAACGCTGGAACCGTAGCAGACAGTCTCTGCAGAAATGATCTGGACTGGCACAGTAGAGACTGCTCGTACTCAGACAGATGAGCTCTGTCAATTTGTATGGGCTCCTCAGGGAACGACTGTGGAGATGGCAGAGGAGGTCTGTGAAAGACAGGAGCCAGACAAGGTGCACAGTAGGACCAACCCGACACATGCTCCTGTTAGAGCTCCTCCTGTCTTTCGGTGAAACGTATGTCGATGCGGGTGGCCAGATGGATTAGTTCACTCAAGGAAGACGGGAGGTCTCTTGCAGCCAGAGCATCCTTAACCTGGGAAGAAAGGCCCTTTTTAAATGTGGCACAGAGGGCGGCCTCGTTCCAGGACAACTCCGAGGCCAGGGTTCTAAACTGGACCGCGTAGTCTCCAACTGAGGAATCCCCTTGGCAGAGGTTCAGGAGCGCAGTTTCAGCCGAAGATGCACGTGCAGGCTCCTCAAACACGCTGCGAAATTCTTTCAAGAAAACCTGCAGTTGGCCATTACTGGGTCACTCCTATCCCAGAGAGGCGTAGCCCACGCCATAGCATTCCCGGACAGTATGGATGGTAGCGAGAGCCGAAGCTTGGGGCCCACAGGCGCAGATGAAACAACAGGCATAGATGAGGCCATGGGTGGAGGTGGTTGCTGCTGCTGGGAAGCGAGAAGCTGCTGCATCATGGCGGTTAACTGGTTCAACTGTTGCGCCTGTTGCACAATTTGCTGAGACTGCTGTGCAACCACAGAAGTAAGATCCACAACACTTGGCAAGGGCATCTTGGCGGGATCCATGGCTGGATCTAACTGTAAGGTCAGGAGAAGTGGATCTGCTGGACCACCACAAGCCACGCCAGGGAGCGGAGTCTAAGTAGGTCCCGATATTCACCAGAGCCTGCCGCAAAGCAGGATGGACTTCCCTCGGCAGGAGTCCTAACAGGTCACTACCCCTGATGCAACTAGCTTGCAGTGGCAGCCAAGGTGCGGCGAGGTACCGAATTGTAACATGAGAACCATAGTCGAGGACAGGCAGACAGGTCAGGGCAGGCAGTGAGAATTCATGGTCGAGAAATGTAGCTAGAGGTCGGGAACACAACAAGGCAAGAAGACATTTCGGAGACACTTTCTCTAAGGCACTAGGCAAAATAGATCCAGCAGGGAAGTGACGTAGGGTGTGCCAATATATAGGGTCAGTTCCCGGCAATTAGCCAATTACCAGCGCGCTGGCCCTCTAAATTTACAAGAGCGCACGCGCCCCCTACGGAGCGTGTGCCCGCTCCGTAGGGGGCGCGTGCGCTCTTGTAAATGGAAGACCTAATGAGTTAACAGACTGTTTTGTAATTTTGTTGACAAATTGCTAGCAAACTTGTAAGCCTATAAAATGCTAAATATATTTATAAAATTATACCAATATAAAGTAAACTTATGGTAATTACTAGTTATAAACTATTTTGTTTGGCTTAACTATCTGTCTTACATGCAGAAAATTTTTAACTTTGAAAATAGCAAATATTTCCAAATTTCAATGTCAAGTGGTGTTACCATTCCAGTTGTCTAAAGAGGTCTTTGTTATCAATCTGGAGCTTCACCATATGTTTAAAACCTTTTTTGTTTACTATTTCTCTTTGTCCCACTGAAGAGTTTGGCTTTGCTGCTGAACAAAACTGGGTTTGGTGTTTTAATTAGGAATAATATCATTGGTATTTCTATAGGGTCTCGTTATAGGAATTGCAAGGTATAGTTCGCAGAGTCGCCCTTATTAAGGGATAACCATAGATGTGATAATAATGGAAAGTTTGCAGCCATGTATATTTGTATTTTTTTTCCAGAAGAAATTTCGACACCTGGATGGATTCATTCCTGCAATACCAGAGTCTAATGTAGAACAGATTCAACAGTATGGAAAGCTGTGGGTGTAGTTTGCAGCAAAGGAAACGCTACTGAAGGTGTAGTCTACAGCAGACCAAACATTAATGAGAGTGAAGGTCTAGTATACACCAGACACAATGTTACAGAGAGCAGAGGGTCTTAGTGTACAGCAAACACAATGCTACAGAGAATTGAGGGTCTAGTGTACAGAAAATGCAACACTATGTACGGAGAGCTGAGAATCTAGTGTACAGCAGACACAGTGCTTCTGAGAGCCGAGGGTCCAGTGTACAGCAGATGCAGTGCGCCTGAGAGCAGGGGGTACAGTGTGCACCATATGCAGTGTTCCTGAGAGCCGAACGTCCAGCGTACAGCAGATGCAGTGCTCCTGAGAGCCGAGGGTCTACTTTACAGCAGACACAGCGATCCTGAGAGCTGACAATCTAAGGTATAAATAACGCAGCGCTCCTGGGAGCCGAGGGTCCAATGCACAGCAGCTACAATGCTCCTCAGAGCTGAAAGTCTAATGCACAGCAGATGCAGCGCTCCTGGGGGCTGAGTGTGTAATGCACAGCAGGCACAATGCTACTGGGAGCTGAGGGTCTAAAGTACAACAGTTGCAGTGTACTTCTGTGAGCCAAGGGTCTAAAACACAGCAGGCACTGCTCCTTAGAGCTGAGGGTTATTTAAGGTACAGCAAATGTAGTGCTCCTGAGAGCCGAAGGTCAATGTTCAGCAGACGCAATGCACCAGAATGCTAAGGGTCTAATGTACAGCAGACACAATGCTCCTGAGTGACAACAATATTGTACAGCAGATATAACGCTCCTGAGAGCTGAGGATCTACTATGCAGCAGACACAACGGTCCTTGAGATTCGAGGGCCTAATGCACAGAAGACACTTCGCTCCTGATGGCTCACATTATTACAAACAGCAGACTCACCGCTCTTGGAATTTGATGGGGCAGAAAACATGGAATCCAGATGTGCAGTTCTGAGCTTTATGCCGCACTCCTTGTGACTTGCCCTCTTCAAGCTCTTAAGCTGAAATTACACAAGACGGCTCAGGTCTAGAACTTTGAACATTCTGCAACAATTGTGACATCATGTAATGTCTATGATGTCATAATAATTGTTACTGTCATATAAAAAGTGGACCATGAAATACCGCATGTGTCCTAAAGAGGCCGCATTTTCCACCAGGGATACAGCGGATTGCTGGTGGTTTAATCTGTCAGACCTATGATCACCAGCGAGTCCTCATTTACAGTAGGGGCTGTTCAGATGGGATAATACATGTAAGGTCAGGTTCACACTTGGTATACTTGGGGATTTTTATAAGGGACAGAAATCTAGTGCCCAGGTGTGCACATTGTCTATAGAAATATCTTTCTTTATAAAATCAAGACAATCACTGAGAGGAACAACATCTGTAGGGGGGTTTGCTGAGATGTTTAAAGGGTAAATGGTGCGCTCGCGTCACCCCTCCCCCTACCCCTCCCTCCCCCCACCCATGAATTTTTGAACAAGGCCTTAGCACTGACTGAGGAGCCCCATACCTGGACTTGTTCTCTTGAAATTCATATGACCAAATGGCCGTGTAAACCTTGTACTTCCCCCCCTTGTGAATCATGTCTTTCTTTCCCTGTGTGTTTATGTTTCTTCCCGTGTGTATGGCCCTTTGTTTGTTCCGTTGTATCATGTGTCCTGTGATGTCATTAGAACTGACACTTTTTTATATATAAAGTTTACAACATAAAGAAAAATAATTATAAAATGCAGGCTAATTGAACTTTCATAACTTTACTTTGTCCGGGACTTACAATAGCTCATTGTTGCACTGGGGTATGATTAAAAATAGGACAAAAGAACATCCAAGCTGCACAGTGAACATTTTGTTTTTAGGGGCTATGTGCAGCCAAACCCCCAAAGGATCAACAAACTTTCAATCCTGGCAATCCTCAAGGCCCCGTTCCACGGCTTATTTTGGACGGGGTTTTAGTCCGTAATTGCGCCTACTGCACGAATTTCGGCTGAAATCCGTCCCATTCTTACAGTAATCCACAGTTCTCATAGAGAACTATGGTTTTGGTCCCCTCCCGTCCACATACGGCAGCAGGAAGGAATGAATGCTACTTTTCAGGGGTTCCCGCCGGGGTAAAATACTATGGGGCCGGGAACTGTCCCCACCCCCCCCCCCCCCCCCCCCTCCAACACATAATTCGGGGCAAAAAAATTCCCCAATTAAACCCGGGGAAATAGGGTTACCCTAATTTCTGTTTTTAAAATCTACATTTTCCCTTAGAGATAACATTTCCAATGTTTTATCCAGGTTTTTCAATAGTTACAGCTCATTACACCTGAATGGGATGAAGCTGTAATTGTGTATCTTAATACCAGACACGTGCCCCAAATTTTAAAAAAAAGCGTACTAAAAAATAATAAGGGGGCGCTGTACTCACTCCTCCAAACAGATGATCGCGCAGTAAAATTTGGTTCTGACCATAAACATCAGTCATAGTCATCTGGTCCCACTTAAATTAGCACGTTCAAACAACCTTCATCTAATGTGTATGGGAACATTAGGACTTTAATGATATTGCATAAAGGTCAGGATGATATCAGTAATAAATCTTTCCCCATTTTATAATATCATCCTGACAATCACAGCAAGGAACAAGTCACACAAGGGTTGTCCTGAGGTTTTGGGGGTATATGGTGAGTTTGGGCTTTTTCCCCCCTCCGGCAATGATGTGGGGAGAAACCAATATTGGGTTGTCCTCTTTAAAATTTAAATGACAAGGATAGCTCAGGTGTGAACTTAAAAACACTCCACTCCCCTTGTGACATTATGAGACTGTAAGTCATTGCCCCGTGAGTCATCAAACTGTCATGCTGGTTTTTTTCCATCAATTTTTCAACATTTAAGGGAGACATGTATGATCGGTTTTTCACCCTTTTTTTGGCGTAAAATGCACCCAAAATGAGTCCCCGAGTCAATGCACCAAAAAGAATGGTTAGGCGCATTGTTCATAAGAGTGACACTTTCTAACTGAGGGGGGGTTCGGGGGCGGGGGGTTTTACCAACTCGTAATAAGGGCACTATAGAATGGTGTTTTTGGGAAAACAGGGCTTACTGCTCGAACAGGCAGAACTTTTGAATGTGGGGCGCCTGAGCCTGAAAAGTCGAAGGGGGGCTAATCTGCTTTTTTAGGGAAAAAAAAGCCAAAATTTTTCAACTTAAGTAGTGCAAAATAAAAAGTAATTTCTGATAAATTTTCAACTATAGAAAACTAAATTATTTATATTTAATAAAAAAAGTTTTTAAAAAAA
>JAODAL010075520.1:0-5000 GCA_025379985.1 Phyllomedusa bahiana
CTTTTTTTTTAAAATTTGTGTCGATTCCCTTGTCCACTTTTTATAATAAAAGGGATTTACAGAAGAAAAGGGATAAGTGCCGTGAACTTTTCTATAGTTTTCTGGATAAACGTACTACTGCTGTTAATCACGGAGCACCAACCTATCTGTTGCAATTTTATCTAAATGGGCTTGCTGAACAGAATACGGAACATGACATATGGAATAGGCTATTTAATAGACTCTTAATATTGTATACCGGTGCCACCGATTGATCTTGAAGTTCTCTATTTTCTCCTTCTAGTCTTCTGGATTCCATGGTTTTGGTCCTCTTTCCCCCATTTATTTTGTTATATTATACTTACAGCCTGTTGCTTGATAAAGGATTGGGATGATACAAAACATTGCAGGCATTTCACTCCTTTTCTCATTTGTCTGAAGAACTCTAGGTGCAAGGAACCTAGTTCATCAAAAATAACTTAATCGGAATCTTCTACCTCAACATCTATATGGAGCCCTGCTACAGGAAACCAGCACTGTATTCTATAGCCTCACAATTCGGGGTAACTCTCGGACCCTGCACTACTCTACAACATCTGTTACAGATGGTCCAAACTCCATGACTTCCTTCCAGCATCTAGCTACCTGTACACGCAAGTCTCCTTTTGACATTGACTCCAGGACTTTAAGCTTCTCTTTCTTTTTGAGCCATTTTGTATCCCTACATATGTAAAAAAAAAAAACCTCACTTTTTCTGAATATTTACCGGTGTGCCGTGGATTTACTCTACATTTTTATGCATAGGAGATGGGGTCTCTAAAGGATCTTAAAATAACAACAAAATGCAATATAAGCAGAGAAGTTATTTACAACGGGTCACAAATAATCTGGAAACTTGTGAGGCGTGACAGGAGAATAATTCTTGCTGTTATCTGTTTGTTAATCAGATATTGATTTTTGGCCTCCATAGTTCACACATAGTGTGATTATAAAACCGCCAAGCCCATGTTGGAAAGTTTTGAAATTTTTGCATTTGCTTATATTCCCTTTTCCTCTCCCTAAAAAGACAGTCCCTGTTAACGGCTGTATTTACTTTTTGGTTTGTTTCCCTTGGGTTTTAGCCCATTGGAAAAAATTCAGTCCTAAGAGTATGTTCACACGGTCGTTTTTGGATCCGAAAATCGCATTCAAAAACGCAGTGTCGATCAGATCCAACATGCAGCTGCGCGTTTGGATGCGTTTTAGCTGCAGCAGGATTGCAACTTATAGTTTTAAATAGGGCTCCTGCTGCGTCTTTCAGATCAAGAATTGATTGATCTTAGAACGGATCCGAAAGACGCAAGTAAACGCGCATCCAAATCACCCCGCCTGAACACCATGCTTTTTTACTTTCAAAGGTAAAACACCTGTTATTTTTTTTTTGTTAGATGCGTTTTTGGGGTCATTTAGGGTCCAATAGACTGATCCAAATACGCATCTAAAAACGTATGTTCACACAGACTCAACAGGCCATGTGAACATACCCTAAGATCCAGGAGGTGCTTGTCCAGGTCTGCTTTGTCAGAGCAAATATGATTTGTATCTTATAGCCTAGCTGTATGTAATAGATTGTTTTGTGTTTGGAATTGAAGCTGCTTTTTCTCAGGTAGGCAGTTCTGTCTGTTGTGTTATATTGAGGTGAAAAGGTGGTGGTCCTTATTGTGTATAGTGATAACTATTCAGATAGTGAAATCCACTTTCTAGATAAGTTTAAGGCTGTTTGTAGGCCAAAAGTCCTTAAAGTTGTTTCCCTATACGGATTGATTTTTATGTTAAACATCTTGCAAAAAGGTTTGTATGGGCTGCATCACTCCTGGGGGTCCTATAGTACAGCCTTTTTAACTCTCATATAGGCGCCAGCACTGTTCAAAGCTACAGACCTGGCCTCTACTGAAGCCTTGTAGCAGCCAGAAAAATGCCCCTGAATTCAAAATGAAAACAGGACTGAGGTAAGATGAATCAATGTAGTGAAACCACCCCTTTAAAGTCGCTCTGGAATTTAGGGCCTCCTCACCTGCAGTCCAGATCAGGATATCTTCAATATAATGAAGATAAATCATAGGTTTTGGTGGTGCATGTTGATTTGCTCCTTCCATTTCTGCTATAAAAAGTTTTTGAACTGGTCACATCTTGAACCCGAAAGCCCCTTTGCTGAAGATATACACTCACCGGGCCCCTTTTTTAGGGAACCCTGCTAGTAACGGGTTGGACCCCCTTTTGCCCTTTAGAACTGCCAATTTTTCGTGGCACAGATTCAACAATGCTGGAAGCATTCCTCAGGATTTTGGCCATATTGACAGATGGGATCACACAGTTTGCCCAATTTGTCGGGTGCACACCATGAGCAACTCCCCTTCCACCACATCCCAAAGATGCTCTATTGGGTTTAGATCTGGTGACTGTGGAGGGCCCTTTGAGTACGTGAAATCATGTCATGTTCAAGAAACCTCTGAGATATTCCAGCTTTTTGACATGGGGCCATTACCTGCAAATAGCCATCAATGTTGGGGACATTTTGGTCATAAAGGGATGGGCATGGGCACAACAACACTCAGGTAGGCTGTGGCGTTGCAACGATGCTCAATTGGTACCAAGGGGCCCAAAGAGTGCCAAGAAAATTTTCCCCCACACCATGACCCCCACCACCACCAGCCGGAACCGTTGATACAAGGACGGAGGGATCCATGCTTTCATGTTGTTTATGCCAAATACTGACCCTACCATCCGAATGTCGCAGCAGAAATCGAGACTCATCAGACCAGCCAACGTTTTTCCATGTTTCTATTTGTCCAATTTCGATGAGCTTGGGCAAATTGGAGCCTCAGTTTCCTGTTCTTAGCTGAAAGGAGTGGCACCCGGTGTGGTCTTCTGCTGCTGAGCCCATCTGCCTAAAAGTTCGCCGTACTGTGCGTTCAGAATGCTCTTCGCCCACCTTGGTGTAACGGTGGCAATTTGAGTCACCGGTGCCTCTCTATCAGCTCGAACCCGTCTGCCCATTCTCCTTTGACCTCTGGCATCAACAAGGCATTTCCGCCCACAGGACTGCCGCTCACTGGATGTTTTTTCTTTTTCGGACCATTCCTTTTAAAAACCCCAGAGATGGTTGTGCGTGAAAATCCCAGGGGATCAGCAGTTTCTGAAATACTCAGACCAGCCCTTCTGGCACCAACAACCATGCCACGTTCAAAGGCACTCAATCACCTTTTTTCCCCATACTGATGCTCGGGTTGACCGGCAGGAGATAGTCTTGACCATGTCTACATGCCTAAAAGCACTGAGTTTTCCGGGCATGTGATTGGCTGATTAGAAATTAAGTGTTAACGAGCAGTTGGACAGGTGTACCTAATAAAGTGGCCGGTGAGTGTAGGTCCTCTCAAAAAGCAAAATAATTGTGGGTAAGAACGAATTGTGTGACTGGTTTTATTAGGAGGTTTTGTTACTCCAGGTATACCTGACATGCTGCAACTCCATCTCTTTGGGAAATCTGTGTAGTTTCCAATATGGGATATTTTTAGGGGTGTTTATTAAATTTTAGCACCTTAGGGTATCTGCAAACCTGAAATGGTGCCTAAATAAAATCATATTGAAAACGAGACCCCAAAGTCCGGTAGGTGCTCCTTCTGTTCTGAGGCTTGGGGTTGAGCCAAATAGTGCACTAGGGCCACATATGGAATATCTCTGAAAAATGGCAAAATCTGGGGACTCGATATTAAGTTGCATTTCCCTGGTCACCTCTACAGTGTTACTGTGAATAATGGATAAAAAATGAAAATCTGGGAAAAAAAGAGTGAAAATTTGAAATTTCACCTCCACTTTGCTCTAATTTCTGTGAAATACCTAAAGGGTTAACAAACTTCATAAAAACTGCTGTAAATTATTTTAGGGGTGTAGTTTCTTATATGAAGTCATTCATGTGGGTATCTAATACACTGGCCCCTCAAAGCCATGTCCGATCTGGACTGGTCCCTAAAAATAAAAAAAATGTATAGTGCAAATTTTCTTGAAAATATGAAAAATTACTACAAAAATATTGTCGTAAAAATAGAGACCTTTTAAAAAATGATGCCAACCTACAGTAGACCTATGATAGATGCTAGTTATAAACTATTTTGAGTGGAATAACTATCTGTCTTACACGCAGAAATCTTTGAAGTTTGAAAATGGCCAATTTTTCACGATATTTTTTACAAATAAACAAGGATCGTTGGACCAATTTCTTTTACTAACTTAGAGCACAATGTGACATGAGAAAACAGTCTCTGAATCACACGGATATTTAACCGTGTCAAAAAGTTATTCTCATGTAAAGTGACGCATGTAAAATGGGGCTCGGTCAGGAAACTCAAAACTGGCTGCGGTGGTAAAGGCATGTTCACACGGTGTATTTGCAGGGCGTAATTACGCCGTGTGACGCGGGGCGGGAGCGGGGGACTGAGCAGGGGGCCGGCACTTCGCCGGCCCATAGACTTGAATTGCCAGCGGCGCGTATACGCCGCTAGTAATTCACATGTCAATTATCCATATGAGAACTGTGGATTACCGTAATGAATGGGCCGTTTTCGACCCGTAATTTTGCGCACTTCGGCGCGTAATTACGGACCGAAATACGGCCCATTTTAAGCCATGTGAACATGCCTTAAGACTTTGTGTGTTAGACACTTTTGCGCATAGCTCAACAAAGGGTTGTGAGTTAGTGGGAAAGGGCTATTGTCATCGGATATTATTCGCCAAAACTTGTGCCGATATTTTGGTTCAACTAAAATCTGATGATTCCAGTCCGATTTGTTACTGCTGCATATCAGGAGGCTAGAATTAGAAAGTAGTTTCTGCTTTCATAGATCATTATCAAGTACGAGCTGTAGATCTCATACCCTTGTCTCCATTACTGTGTGCCACTGTAATTGCTTCCGTTTTCCACTTTCAATTAATTGTGCTGTGAAAATAATTATCTTTGTATAATGATTTGTATTGCAGATCTCTTG
>JAODAL010075520.1:10000-13965 GCA_025379985.1 Phyllomedusa bahiana
CATCCTGGTCAAGTATCCAACATCTTTGGCTGTGAAACATCCCCATATCCTCAGGCTTCTTCCACCAAACCTGACAGTTCTTCCAGCTTCTCGATCCATTAGCCCTCTTTTCCCTTGATTCTTCCAAACCCATTTGCTCCATCAGAGCCCGGTCTATTGACTTTTACCTCATCGCTCTATATCACCCGTTTCCAATCTTCCATTTTTCGAACTTTATGGCAAACTCGAGCCAACGCTTCTTACGAGGAGATTGGAGTCGAGGCTTCTTCCCCTATTTTCAGGCCATCATTCCAGACCTGTGTAATGCGCCCAGTGCTACTAGGGAATGTGAGAACAGGTTGTAATTTGTCCCACCACCAGGAGCAAAACCGTAACAATGCAGTTACATGAGAAGAATCTGTAGAACTCAATAGATGCTAAATAGTGGAAGGTAAAAGTTATGTATGAGAGCCAAGATGTTTGGGTCTATAAAATAATGGAGTCTCATGTTGAAAGCTGTAGGGGAAATGGTAAGATATGAAGCCTGAAAGTCACAAATCCAAAACATTGTTACACTTTTGCATTTTGATGTAAAATATATTTATAGGCTATGCCTTTCGAACACAAAAACCTTTAATAAATTGTAAATATGAAGTGAAAAATGTTGCTGAAATCTGTTTGCTATGGGAGCAGAATCTTTTCCCCTGTGGCAATGCTCCATGTCATCAATTTCACTCCTCATGTGATGAGGCTGAAGATATGGGAGCAGCAGCTTTGGCCGGACCCAATTCCTCTTGCTCGTGGCATTGCATTGAACTAACAGGACCAATTTATTATATATTTTAGGAGTCGGGAGTCGGTCCATTTTTTACCGACTCCGACTCCTGCAAAATGGGCACAGACTCCGACTCTCCAACTCCACAGCCCTGCTGCCTTCTCCCTGTACGACAGCTGCAGGGAGCATGCAGCTGCTGACTGACTGTGCGGCTGCGGCCACACAAGTCGGTGAAACTCGTCGAGTGGGTAAGCGGCTGCTGTGGCTGCTTCATCTGCCTGTAGGAGCGGCCCGGCGGCGCCAGAGTAGCGCACCAGCGCTACTGTCGCTGTGGTCATTTAAAGAACCCCCACTGGCGGCAGGAGGTTCGCCACCTGTGGCGGGGGGGACCCCCATTAGTAGGACCCCTCGCCAAAAGCAGGAGAGTTGGCATGTATGATATATAGGCTCAGCTCCTCTATCATATAACCCAATAATAGGACTGTAGAAACCACCAGACAGGTTTGCTATAAATGAACTCTTATCGAGTGTTTTTTTATTTTAGATTGTAAACTTGAATTTACAGACTAATTTAAATGTCTAATAATTTTTTATGTTTGATCACTGGAGGGAATCTTTTTAATCCGTTTGGTTACATTTGCACTACTAAACATTTTTATTTTTTTTTTTTTTTTTTTATTATATATAAGGGTGCATTTAGCCGCTTGGATCCCACGGGAAAATTTGAAGGGGACATGCTCAAGAGGCTTCCATCTGGTCGCCTAGGCACACCGGGGGAAATAGCAAATCTTGCAGTATATCTTTGCAGTGACTATGCAAGCTGGGTGTCCGGAGCGGTGAGTATGCAAGACCATTGCATGCAGATCTTGATATCTATGTAGTGAAAATTTTTAACTTGCAGATAAGAAAACTAACTTTTGGATAAACCAATACTGAAAAAATCTTGAAGTGTCATTTTCTGTTGTAGATCATACGAATGGATGGTGGCGAATATGTTTATATGTCTGGAGAATTTAATGCCTTACAAAAGGTAAATAATATATTTCAATAATTATTCCTGTGCTGCGAACATCCATGTTGTCAGTATTCAATTTTGTTTAGGATTTTATTTGGGTGTTTCATATCTTTGCTCAGGTATCACTTTTTTGAAAAGCCTGCACCTTGCAGATGTTCATCCTCTTACCGACGTGCCATATATTTACAGTATGGCTTTGGTAAGGGGGGTGTAAAGTAGAGTCGCTCACTGAGCCGACTCCATACATGGCAGGTAATGATTTTTAGTTACAGTGGTAACCTGCCGCTAGAGGCTGGGATCAGAGAGAACTCCAATCCCTGCCTTTTAACCACATAGATGCTGCTTGGACTGCTAAACCGGTTTTCATAGCAGCCTAATAAAGGCCATACGCAGATTGTAAAAAGGAGAGCTATTATTGTGTACTGTTCTACTGTTGCAGAACAATGTACTAGCAATCGTGCCTCTTGGTGGTCAAGTACCGAGCCAGTTTTTACCTCTATCAGAGCCCCATTTTTTAAAACCTGACGAGTCGCTTTGTGGGAATAGCGGTTTAATGATTTTACCTATACATATGATTCAGGGAGTGCTTTCTCGTGATACATTTTGCTTTAAGTGTAACAAATTTTGGTCGATTTTATGATTCTGATTTATTTGTGAAAAATGTCAATGTTGTGAAAATTTTAAAAAAACATTGCCATTTTCAAGCTTCAAAAACGTCTGTGTTTAAGACAAATAGTTATACCTCGCAAAATAGTTTATAACTAGCATTAACATTATATCTACTTTTTTTATTGGCATCCATTGTTTAAATGTGTTTTTCTATTTTTTAGGACATTAGGGAGCTTGTAAATTCAGTGGCAATTGCTCACATGTCAAGAAAATTTGCAACAAATATTTTTTTTATTTTACCAGTCCAGTTTCAATGGGACTTTGAGGGGCTTGTATGTTAGAAACCCCCCATCTATCATTCAATTTAAAAAAAAAAATGGACCCTTTAAAGTATTCAAAACAACATTTAGGAAGTCTGTTCATTCACAAGAATTTAAGCAAATTGGAGGTCAGACTTAAAAATTTCACTTTATTTTTTTTTGGGGGGGGGACAGATTTTCAATTTTGATCATTCACTGGAACACAGTAGATGTTACCAGGGAAGCACAACCCAATATTGATTTCCCCAGATTCTGAAGTTTTTAGAGGTAATATGTGGCCATAGTGCGCTATTTGACCACAAGCCTGAGAATAGGAGGAGCACCTACTGGATTTTGGAGTCTCATTTTTTAGTTGCCATTACAGGTTTGCAGACGCCCTAAGGTGCTAGAACTTAATAAACCCCCCTAAAAAGACCTAATTTTAGACACTACAGCCCTTTAGGAGTATATTCAGGGGTGGAGTGATTATATTAACCCCTTAAGTGTGTTACAAATTTTTTTAGCATTGGACTGTGAAAAGGAAAAACATTTTTCCAATAACATGCAACTTTAGGTGAAAATGTCTTATTTTCACAATGAACTCTGGGGAAAAAAAATATTATGCAATTTCTTCCAAGTACAGCAGTATCCTATATGAAGGTGTAAAAAGCTGCTAGGGTGCACTATTTGGCTTTGGAAAGCAGATTTTGGTGGGTGCCATGTTGCATATGCAAAGCACTTAAGGTATCAGAGCAGGTTAAACCTTCCAAAAGTCACCCCGTTTTGGGGAAAAAACATTAATCAGGGAATTCATCTAGAGGAATACTCTGCATTTGAGCCTACAGATGTTTCACATTTGTTTTTTTTAGCATTGGGCTGTGAAAATGGGGAGGTGGGGCAGCCATTCTGCTATTGTTTGCTGTGTGGTATAAATGACATAAAGTGCAGAGGTTTGTAATTGTAGTTGACGTTTTTCATTGCTACCATTTTGGAGTTTATATGACTTTTTGATCGCTTTTAGTTGCATTTTTATGTGCAGCAGGAAGAACACAAATTGCAGTACTGCCATTTTTTTATGCTATTCATTGTGCGGGTTAAATAGCATGACCATTTTATATCCAAGGTTGTTTTTCATGCGGTGATATGTCTACTTTAAGCTGAATGCCTGAAAAGTACTTGATCACCAGCACTTTTTTTTTTTTTTTTTTTTTTTTTTTATTTTTTTTGATACATGCGTTTTTTTGTATTTTAGCAATGGACCAGTGGTTTTTTAAGCCTTGTTTTTTGG
>JAODAL010075521.1:0-13965 GCA_025379985.1 Phyllomedusa bahiana
AATTTTAAAAAAACATGACACCCCCCCATTTACCAAAAAAAAAAAATGAAAAACTTAACTGCCTTAAATTTCACTAATCAATAACCTTTAAAAAAGCAGCACTATACCCCGTTATTCAAATGCCACGGGCTTTAAACGTATCTCTAACCAAATATTTGATGTGAGCGGAACGAAAAAATTTTCCTTGTATCCCAGTCAGAAATTTTTATTAGAACAAAGATTTAAATTTGAAGAAGACAAGATGGATGCCATTAAATGCTAAAATTATCAAAAAATTTTCAATTCGTTTCAGTGGGTACACGATTGAATTGGGCTGCTTCATGTTGGGAAAGGATGCTAGATGCTGATTACGCATTTTGTGTCCGTGATGGGAGGGCGAGGGGGTAGACTGCGGATCAGGTTGCAATTTTAAACCCCGGGAAGGGAAAATTGGCCGCTGTTTCTTTACTGAAATTTACAGGGGCCCCACCCAGCGTACAGGGCCCGACGATCCCGCAACTGACGATCCCTGGCGCTGTTGTCCCAGCACTGGGAAGAGCCCTTCTCCCCCGTACCCTATCTCCTGTGTACCCCCCTCTTTTTTCGCTTCCCCCTCATTTACTCCCTGTTCAGAAAAAATAAAAATTTGGAAAATATGGAATATTTTGAAATCTCTTTTTAAAAAACGGCAAATCACAGCATTTTTTAAATCCCCTAATCAAAACAAAATTGCTGGGTTTTAAATTTAACTGCAAGGGTCTCTACAACAAATCTGGACTGGGAAAAGTGCATTAAAAAAACGTATTTTATGTTTTCGTATAATACACGGTATTTTTTGCACCCTTTCAATTCAACCCGGGTGACTATAAAATTGCTGTTTTAGATTTACGTGCAAACTCGTCAATGAACAAACTGTAGTGCGCCAAATTCAAAAAACACTATTTTTGTTATGTTTTCGTATAAAAAACACGGTATTTTTTTGCACCTTACAATTCACCCTTTTTATATAAAATTGCTGTTTTAAGATTTTCGTGCAAACTCGTCAATTAACAAAGCTGTAGTGTGCCCAAATCAAAAAACAGTACTGAAATGTATTCGGATAATAAAAAAGTATTTTTTTTCACCTTTTAATTTACCCCGTGGTGAATAAAATTTCTGTTTTCAATTTTTTCTGCAAAACTGGTCAATGAACAAAAGCGTAGTGCGCCAAATCCCAAAAAATACTATTGTTATGTTTTTTCGTTAATACACGGGATTTTTTGACCCTTTTAAATTTACCTGTGGGGACTTAAAAAAGCGTTTTAAGATTTACTGCAAACTGCGTCAAAGAACAAAGCTGTGTGCCCAAGTCAAAAAAAAACAAAGTACTGAAATGTATTCGGAAATAAAATGATTTTTTTTACCTTTCAATTCACCTGTGGTGACAAAAAAAAATTGCTGTTTTCAATTTACTGCAAGCTGCGTCAATGAAAAAAAGCTGTAGTGCGCAAAGTAAAAAAACACGTATATTTATGTTTCGTATAATACACGGTATTTTTTGCCCCTTTTTAAATTCACCGGGGTGACTATAAAATTGCGTTTAAAATTTTAGGCAAGCTGCGTCAATGAAAAAAGCTGTAGTGCCCAAAAGTCAAAAAACACTATCTGAAATGTATTCGAAAAAAAAAATGTTTTTTTGACCTTTAAATTTCCCCTGTGGTGACTATAAAATTGCTTTTTTCAGATTTAGTGCAAGTTTGCGTCAATGAACAAAGCTGTAGTCCCCCAAAATCAAAAAACACGTATCTTTTATGTTTTGTAAATACACATTTTTTTTGCCCCTTTTCCCAATTTCACCTGTGGTGACAAAAAAAAAAATTGCGTTTTCAGATTTAATGAAAGGGGGAAATTATGAACAAAAGGTGGAGTGGGTTAAAATTAAAAATGAACACCTACTGAAATTTTAATGATAATAAAAGGGAAGTTTTGCACCTAACAAAAGAGACCTGCAGTTAAAAAATAGTGTACCCCTAATATAAGTTAGGCTGCCCAAATATCCAGGAAATTTTTCAATAGCAAATGTTAATAATAAAGAATTGCAGTGCAATGCTACACAAGTCTTGGTAAACTTTATCCATGTTCTTTTAGAGCTTGTCTGTGTTCCCCCCTGGGGCCCCCTCCCCCCCCCCCCCCCCCCCTGTGACTTTACGCGGTAATGCTCCTTTAAAATTCTCTAGCAAACCCTACAAAAAACTTCCAATCGTAATCAACTAAATTGTAAGGAACAGCTTTAGTGGGTTTTTTTCTGTGCAGAAATAGAATAATTTCGCTGACTGTTTGGCCACAGGCAAGCGCACGTCCTCTCCTATAGAGCTGAAGACATGAGGTGAACAGGGAAAAGCTGTTTTTATGTAAAACGAGGTCATGTGATTTTTTTTCCCCCAAACACAACCAACACATCCCAGTCATGACGTCGCACCCCACATCTCACCCTGCTCTATTCTGTAATCTGATTTTCTGCCCCCAAAATTACAGGAACCCCCGAAAATTTCGCGATCTATAGATGACACAGATTTTAGCCTTTATTATCCATGATTAAAAATTTCGATCACATAAAAACCTTGCCGTTTTTCAATTTGTCGTAATAATCGTCAACACAATTTCATAACCAAAGGGTTAAATACAAGTTTTTTTTTTTTGTGTACCATAAAATACATGCCATTGTAACACAACAAAGGGGTATTTTTTGGGTTGCTCAATTTTTTTGCGCAATTTAGATCCAGGGGTTAATTAAGCGTTTTTTTCCCTTTTGGGGGTCACTAAAAGAAACCGTCTTTTTCACTGCCAAAAAAGACATTTTTCCTGTACATAATTCATAACAAAAGGTTAATTACAATTTTTTCTGTTTTTGTGTACCAAAAAATAAAACCTTTGTAACACGCTAAAAATCTGGTTTTTTTGGTTGCCAATTTTTTTGCGCAATTTACACCGGGGGTTTAATTAAGTTTTTGTTCTGCTGTTGTGGTCAAAAAAGAAATCTTTTTCATCGCCAAAAAGAATTTTTCCCCTTTTCATAATTCAAACCGAAGGTTAATTACAATTTTTTTCTCTTGTTGTGACCGTAAAATACATGCCATTGTAACACGAAAAAGGGGTTTTTTTGGTTGCCAATTTTTTTTGCGAATTTACACCCCGGGGGTTTAATTAACGTTTTCTGGTGTGGTACAAAAAGAAACCGTTTTTTTACTCCCAAAAAAAAAAATTTTTTTCCTGTGCATAATTCATAAACCGAAGGTTAATTACAATTTTTTTTCTCTTTTTGTGTCCTGTAAAATACACCCCATTGTAAAACCACAAAGCGGTTTTTTTTTGGTTGCTAAATTTTTTTTGCGCAATTTACTCCGGGGGGTTAATTTTAAGCCTTGTTTGTGTTGTGGTCACTAAAAAAAACCGTCTTTTTCACCCCAAAAAAAATACATTTTTCCCTGTACATTATTCTAACGAAGGTTAATTACAATTTTTTTTCTCCCTTTTGTGTACCAAAAATACACCCTTTTGTAACACGCAAAAAGCTGGTAGTTTTTGGGTTTGTCAATTCTTTTGCCAATTTCATCCAGGGGTTAATTAAGCTTTTCGCTGTTGTGGTCACTAAAAGAAACCTCTTTTTCACCGCCAAAAAAAGACTTTTTTCCCCGTAGCAAAAAATTCAAAAGGGAAAGGGTTTAATTACAAGTTTTTCTCTTGTTGTGTACCGAAAATACACCCATTGTAACCTAAAAATAAAATTTTTGGTTTGCTCATTTCTTTGGGCAATTTTAGATCCAGGGGTTAATTAACTTGTTTTGATGTTTGGTCACAAAAGAAACCTTTTTCACCGCCAAAAAACCCATTTTGCCTGTAGCAAAATTCAGATTTTTAAAAGCCTTTTTTTATTTTTACATTATTAAAATACACAGGTTTTAAAAACACACAACAAGTAAATTTTTCCTGGCCATTGGGGGAGCCAATTTAACCCAAGGGTTACCCAACTTGTTACGGGGTTTCATTTGGAGTCAAATACAGGGTGGTATTTATCAATACAATATCTTCAAAAAAACAGGTCTGTACTTTTTAGAACAAACAGTATTCAGACAGAAAGGGGCAGGGCCTTCACCGCATGGCAGTGGAAAAACATTCCGAGCGGGCCCTGGTCAAGCACACAGGGACGTCCGCAGGGGTCACTCTTGAGGCCAGAACGCCGGTACTAAGGCCGTGTGTTGACCACAACCCCCTGGTTCTTGATTGGTTTACTAGGACATCCCCCTTCCCCCAGATGCATCTGACAAACCCCGTCAAGAGTGGTGGGAAAAGTCAGACACAACCCCTTTGTTGGGGATGGCCCCGGGGGCAGCAGCGGCCCTTTACCTTCCTCAGCCCTCCCTGTCAATCCGGTTCCCTCACCAGAGATCTACTATGTGGTTGGGCTCGGCCCAAAAATTTCGAGGAAAACAATTTAGGGGGGCATCGCAGCTACTTTGGGAGCGAAGAAATGGGGGCCCAATATCCCCCGCTTCTTGCAGTAGGCATAAAGAATAGATTGGGGGGGGGCATGGGAGGGCATGTTTTGAGGGTAAGCTCTGCATACAAGACCGGGATGAAGACATAGTGAGATGGGAAAAACAAATCGATGATGATTACCGACCGCACTTGGGCCGGGGGAAGCAAGGGCTTCACATCGTCAGGAGAAGAGGGCATCAGCTTTCACTCAGGCACGCGCACCAGCCCCTGGCCGTGAGTCAGCAGGGGGAGCAGCATGTGAGTCGGGAGACAGACGGCCATGGGGTAGAAAACCCGCTTCGCAGGTCCAAAAAGCGGCACAGGGGGGTCGCGAGGAGCGGGGGTAGTACTTCCACTCCATGCGGACTTTTGGGGGGTAAAATCAGCTAATCGGCGTTTGTGAGTTTTTTGTTTAAAACAAAGGGACCGAATAGGGGATATGTAAATCTGGGGAAAAAATGAAGCGTGGGCCCGGGGGCTAACGTTTACCCCCCCCCCCGGCCCTGCGTCAAAAACATGCAGTGCCCCCCCATCCGGCGGCCGGTAAACGTGGCTCTTGGTGGTCCATCCTGCCCCCGCAGCAGCGGGCCCGTGGCACGCATGCCATTTTTTTTTTAGCCCGTCAAGGCTCCACCCCCTCTGCAAAAGGGGCCGTTTCTCCTTTGCCATCATCTCCCGGTCCAGATGCTCCCGCTCCTCCGCTACTTGGCGCCACAGTCTTCAGGGAGGATTTTCAAAGAGAAACATATGGGGTCCAACCATCCTTTTGCAGCAGCTGACCCCTGCTCCGCCCAAATTGTTGGTATCAGTCCCCCCTTTTCCAAAAGGTGGATCTGACCATTCAGAGAAAAAAATGGGTTGTGCCGGCCAAGATGGAGAGTTCCAAGCCTAATTTTTTTTTTTAAAAAGGGCAGTACCAGCACTTCATAAATTTTTGTTTGAAAAAGGTGGGGCCCGTCCCTTGAGTTATCGGTTTTTCCAAGGGGGCAGGCAGCGCGGACGCCCGGAGCTGTAACTACGGTCAGGGCCAGATATGCCTTTAAAGGCCATTTGAAATTTCTTCCGCCCGGCACACCAAAAATTGGAAGGGAACGCCGCTTTTCTCCCCAGTTGTAAAACCCGTCCTGCGCCAATGTCCCCCCTCCTCCCTCCCCCCCCACCATCATCTCAGCCCCACAAGTGCCTCCATCTACCACCCTGTGTAGGGGACAGCGGTTCACGCAGTTTACACCTGGCTTGCCCCGGGAAACAAGTCCCCTGGGGGGAACTGCTCTGCTCATGCAGCAATAAATCAATGTGTGGTTTCTCCTCGCCAACTCAATCGGAACCATGTGACAGACAATGGGGAAACAGGGTTTTCCGTGCTGCACAGGAGGGATGGTCCAGCCCCTGCATGGCGCATGGTTTCAATCTGGTTTTTAAAAAGGGTTTGAATCTTCCACCGATCTTTAAAGATTCTAAAATGGCCAAAAAAATGTGCATGCACTTCATCCATTCTACATAGCCGGAACCCCTCTTCGAGTTGCAGGGGCAGAAGGGCCTCCCCAAAACACACTCGATATCCCCATGTTTCCAAAATTGGAATTCCACCTGCACATGTTGGACCGACTGATGAATAGAAAAGGGCCTTTAAACGATTTTTTTGATATCCCAGTGGACGGATTTTTCCCTGTGAACTTTATGCACCAGTGGCATGATGCATGACACCCCCCGTTTTTTGAGGGCCTTTCGTTGGGGCGACGTTTTTTGTCAGTCGAAAAGACTACGGGAGGAATAACTCCCCACCCTAAAATCCTGGAACAGAGCGAAAATCTGTCTGGGCAGGGGACTGGAGACTGGCACTTATCCCCGGCAACATGAGTCCCGGGTGGACTGAAATGGAGGAGAAGGGGAGGAGACA
The DNA here is from genome assembly GCA_025379985.1 of Phyllomedusa bahiana. Taxonomy (NCBI): domain Eukaryota; kingdom Metazoa; phylum Chordata; class Amphibia; order Anura; family Hylidae; genus Phyllomedusa; species Phyllomedusa bahiana. The sequence goes on from JAODAL010075521.1 coordinate 6,395, forward strand.
TTGGACAAAGCATTTCTGGTGAAATGTTGGTTTTTTTCAAACCAGTGACAAGAGAGGAGGAGGGGAGCAGCTGGAGGAGGTCAGGGAGATGAAAAAAGACGAGGCAAAACCCGCAAGCCCGTGGCATAAAACAGTGGAGATGGAGGCAGAGACCCCCTCGGAGTCACTTGGCGAGGGCCCCAGCTGCTGATTTGCCTGGAAATGACACCCGAATAGCCCCCACCCCGGCAGAGGGATGACTTCTTCCTCTCCACCCTATTGGCCCTCCTACCGGCCCAAATGGGACCCTTTTTTACCCCTGTGAGGGGGGGACAAACCAAATCTTATGGGAAATCCCCATAGTCATTTGGCCGCGCCTATGTGGGGCATCTCCCCCCCTTGAAGGTTGACCGGGGGTTTTTTCAGTCTATACTACTGCCCCGGCTGGGGGGAAGGGGGGGGGGGGTAGGGCAGTACCACTCCATCAGCAGCAACCTAAGTGTGGAGTCACTGGAGCCTTCCTTCACCCGCCTGTGAGGGGGCACTCGCAAGCACAGCAGCGGGACCTGGAGGCCCCTGAACAACAGGTCGGGGCCTACTTGGACAGCACTCTGCCCCCCCAGTTAGAAATCCGCTGGAACGGGGCACCCAAAACTGGATGGTGCCGCAACTTGCCGATTTGAGTGGAGAAGCGTCCTGCCGGCCTATGTGGCATCAGAGGGGTGTTCAGTGCGGCGGGGGCCAAAGTTAAACCCAAAGGAAACCCCTTGTCCTGGGAAAGTGGAACGACTGACCTTTGTCAAGTGAATCAGGGAGGATCGGCCCCGGATTTCCACACACCTTCCTTTGACGTAGACTACATCAGCCATGACCCCTCACCCAAACTTGAGAAATGAGTCTGGGTTTTAAAGCCTGCCCCACCCTATTCTGATGCCCGCCACCCCCGGGTGCCAACATCTGCTGACATTTCTCCATCTCCACCTCCACACTCGTCATTGGCCATCTATTTACCTCATGCTGCTCCTGTTTGGGGCCGTACACCACATTTTGTCATTGTGCCCCCCTCTGACCTCTGCTGCTGCTGCTTTGTTTGCTGCTGCGGTCACCTCCACACGTGTCATTGTTTCCAAACCCCGACCTCATGTTTTGCTCCGCCGCCTCACCTCCACTTTCTCTTCATTGGCCACTTGTCCTACTCCTGTTTTTGCCACCCCCAGAATGTCTTTTTGCCACGCCTGAAACCTGCTGCTGCTACCCTACCTCCACATTTCAGTTGCCACTCGTGGCTACACTGTTTTTTTCCACCCTCCAAATGTCATTGTGCCCCTGTCTGACCTATGCTGCTGCTTTCCGTGACCTCCACTCTTGTCATTGTCCCACTCTGTGGCCTACCCAGTTTTTTTTCCACCTCCCAAATGCTATTGTGCCACTGTCTGACCCATGCGCTGCTGTGGCTTTGCCGTGCCTCCCACCCTTATTGTGCCACCTCTACCTCATGCTGTTGCTCCCCCGTCACCCTCCCTCTTGTCATTGTCACTCCCCGTGGCCTACCCTTTTTTGCCACCTCCAGAATGTCATTTTTGGGCCCCTCTCTGATCACAGCGCTCTGTGCTGCTTCCCAACCTCCACACTCTGCATTGTGCCACTCTGTGCCTACTCCCATTTTTTTCCACCTCAAGAATGTCATTGTTCACTCTCCCCACCTCTGCTGCTGCTGCCGGGGGACCCCCCACGCATTTTGCCACTCTTTGCCTACTCCGTTTTTGCCACCTCCAGAATGTCATTGTCACTGCCTGAATCATGCTGCTGCACCGTGACCTCAAACCCGTGTCATGTTTCCACTCTGTGGCCTACTCCTGTTTTTTTCCACCCCAGAATGTCCCTTGTGCCACTCTCTGATCACTTTTCTGCTGCTGTGGGGTGCTTTTCCCTAACCTCCACACTCTGCATTTTGCCACTCGTGGCCTATCCTTTTTTTTGCCACCTCAAGAAAGTCAAAGTGCCACTCTCTGAAATGTGCTGCTCCGTGACCCCCACACTGTCATTTTGCCACTTGTTCCTACTCCGTTTTTGCCCCCCTCCCGAATGTCTTGTGCCACTGTCTGACCCCATGCGCGCTGCCGGACCTCCACATGAGTTTTTTTTTTGTGGCCACTCTGTGGCCTACTCCATTTTTTTCCACCCCCCAAATGTCATTGTGCCACTGTCTACCAAATGCTGCTGGTGGCTGCTTCCGTACCTCCACACCTGTCATTGTGCCAAATCTGTGGCCTACTCCCCGTTTTTTTGCCACCCCCCCCAAGAATGTCTTGTGCCACTCTCTGACCCAGCTGCTGCTTTTTCCTGACCTCCACACTGTCATTGTGCCACTCTGTTGCCCTTTTCCTGTTTTTGCCACCTCAGAAAAGTCATTGTGCCCCCCCGTCGAAACCCCCTTTCTGCTGCTGCCGTGACCCCCACACTGAGTTGTTGTGCCACTCGTGGGCCTACTCCATTTTTTTCCCCCTCCAGAAAAGTATTGGCCATTCTGACCTCATGCTGCGCTGGGCTGTTGCCGTGCCCCCAAACCCTGTCTTTTTGCCACTCTTGACCTTTGCGTTTCTCCTCCGTCCCCCCCCACTCTGTTCATTTTGCCCCCCTGTGGCCTACTCCTGTTTTTGCCCCCTCCAGAATGTCATTTTTGGGCCCTGCCTGAAATCATGCTGCTGCACCGTGACCTCCACACTGGGTATGTTGCCACTCGTGGCCTACTCCGTTTTTGCCACCTCCAGAATGTCATTGTGCCACTGTTGTCCTCTGTTCTGCCGCCGGCCTCCACATGCGTCTTTTTGGCACTTGTGGCCTAAACCCCGTTTTTTTCCACCTCCAAAAAGTCTTGTCCACTGCTGACCTATCTCTGCTGCCCGTGACCTTCCCATCTGTGTCATTGTCCCACTCTGTGGCTACTCCAGTTTTTTGCCACCCCCCAAATGTTTGTGCCATGTCTGACCCCATGCTGCTGCTGTGGCGTTGCCGTGCCTCCACACCCTTCATTTCCCCTCTCGACCTCATCGTTGCTCCTTTCCCTCCCTCCACTCGTGTATTGTGCGACTCTGTGGCCTACTCCTGTTTTTGCCACCTCCAGAATGTATGTGCCCCTCTCTGCCACATGCTGTGCTTGGCGCTTCCCTAATCTCCACACTCTGTCATTGTCCCCTCGTGGCCCACTCCTGTTTTTTTCCACCCAAAAAATTTCATTGTGCCCCCTCTCTGACCTCAAAGCGCTGCTGCCGGACCTCCCACGTCATTGTGACCTGTTGCCTACTCCTGTTTTTTTTCCACCTCCGAAGGGCATTGGCCACTGTCTGACCTCATCGTGCTGCGTGACCTCCACACGGGTTGTTGTGCCACTCTGTGGGTACTCCCTTTTTCCACCTCCAGAATTTATTTTGCCCTGTCTACCTCAGCTCTGCTGTGGCTTTGCCGGGGCCCCCCCCCCCTGTCATTGTGCCCCCTCTTGACCTTTTCTGTTTCCCTGCCGTCACCCCACTCTGTGTCTTGTGCCCCCTGTGGCCTACCCTGTTTTTCCACCCCTAGATTCTTTGCCAAATTCTGACCCCGCCTCGCTGCGTGGCTGCGCCGTAACCCCCACACTCTGTCATTTTCCATCTGTGGCCCACTCCCCGTTTTTTCCACCTCAAAATGTCATTGTGCCACTGTCTGACCTCATGCGCTGCGCCGTGACCTCCACACGTGTCATTGTGCCACTCTTGTGTCCTACTCCCTTTTTTTTGCCACCTCCAGAATGTCATTGTACCACTGTCTGACCTCATGCTGCTGCTGCCGTGCTGCATGTTTTGGCCACAAAATGCTCAAGCCACCCCCCGACTTACAACATGATCTCAGGCGGGTGGTCTTACTCTATCTTAGATAGATAATATAGAGTAGGACCTCCCGCCTGAGATCCCATTGTAAGTCGGGGGGTGGCTTGAGCATTTTTTGGCAAAAAACATGCGAACTAAGAATCTCAAAGTTTTTTTCATATATTGTAGATACAAAATAAAATGCTTTTTTGGGGATTTCCATGTTTTTTTTGCCCTTTTAGCAGGTGTGCCCTGGTTTTTGACTGTGGCATATAATGTGCGCAGCCATCCCAGTGGACCCAGGTTCCATTTTTTTTTTCAAATTTTTTTTTTGTGCAGAACTATACATTGTATTTGGCACAATTGTTTTTGAACTACATAAAGGGGAAAAGGAAACCCCCATTTGGTTTCCGCACCAGCTCACCCCACGGCTGTTATACAATGCACTATGCCCAAAAATGAGCGTTGACGGGGAGGCCCAAAATGACGCTGAACCAGCCAGTCAGGCCGAAGCAGGGTGCAATGCCGGGAAATGGAGTTTGACCTCGACCTTCCTCACAGGGATCAAGACCTGGGAGGCTTGAAAATTTTTGCCAACCAGGTTCATTAAAGTCCAGGGAAGGGATTTTAAGTCACCATCTTAAGGGCAGCAAGGAGATTTTTCCAAATTTTCGCACACCACTTTTGCTGGGGCCCCGGTTTTTTTGCACCCACCAAGGTCATTTCATTGGCAGGCTGTCCACGCTCTTGACGTGTGTGGGGACGGGCTCCAAAAAACATTAATTTTTAACACAGCCATTTCTCTTGGCACGTGATGCTACCCCTGGAGCTTGGGGATCTGAACCTGCACCTCCACAGTTTGGAAGAGTGTCCGCAGAGCTTTAAGACCCACCATCATCACTAAGACACTGTCATCCACCCAATCACCCAGTGAGCTATCACTTGTAACATGTAACACCCATGACCGTGCTTACTAGTCCATGTGTCTGTTGTCAACACAGATGCAGCCGACGTGCTGGTGAATATTTTTAGACACGTGGCTGGCCAGAGCAGAGACGGCTTTTTGGGAAAAGAAATGCCTGCTCGGCATCTGGTATTGGGGGCATGCCAGGGCCATGACGTGGCAGAACTCATCTGTGTCCACTAGTCTAAAAGGCAACATTTCCAAGGCCAATAGCCTGGCAATGCCGACATTCAGGTTTTTGGCTTAAGGATGGTTGGGGTGAAAGCGTTTCTTATGTTCCCACACCTGGTACACAGAAGGCTGGCTGCTAGACTGGATGCTGTACAGCGTGCAGTCAAAATGGTGGAAGGAGAAGAGTTAGGCTGTGTATCTGGTGGTGATAATTGGGTAACAGTGTCTGGAACTTGGGTTGGTGCTTTCTCATGCCATTCCAGGACAAGGGCAGCAGAGGACTGCTTGGTCTTGGAAGTGGTGGAGTAGGAGTAGGAGGAGACAGAGGATGTCACAGTAGTTTGAAGCCCAGGACCTGTGTGGCCGTTTTTCTCCAAGTGATTCCTCCACATCAATTCATGCTTTAGGTGCATGTGCCTACTCATGTTTTTGGTGGCTAAACTCTACTGAGGCGTTGACATCAAGTCTGGCATATGACGTCGGTCGGCGAATCTAAGGCTTGATCGAAAAAGGCCCAGACTTCACAAGTTCTGGACCTCTTCGACGGTGAAAACCTAGCAGCAGTGTTTCCACTGCCACCACTGACCATGGATGGCGGATTAATGTCAGCGGACTTGTGCGACCGCCCTCTCCCTTTCTGAGGCTGTACCCACACTGACACTATCAGCCCATCATCCTCCTCCTCCACTGATGACACGCTCGCCAGCTGCTGCTCAAAAGACCACGTTGGATCCGTAATGTCATCATCATCACAGATGACTTCCTCTTCCTGACAGTCTACATCCTCAAGCTGCGGGCTAGAAACCACAGGCACTGTGAGCTGACTGCTTGATATTTCTGGTAACGGACCAGCTTCCTTCTCCTCCTTTGAGGGTATCAGAGCAGACAAAATCATCCTCTTTGGCCTCTTTTGAAAAGCCTTCTGACCCCGACCACATTGTGTCATCAAAGAGCTCTTCGGAATATGGATTGTCTGGAGTGGTCTGTTTATTGGGTGACATTTGGCCCTTTCAGTGTGGACTGATGATGATGATGATATTTGTGCCCTTGACTGAGAGGAAGAGGAGGTAAAACTGCTGGATGAATGGTGTGTTAACCACTGAAGATCAGATTGTTGCCGATCTTCAGTAATGAGACGCGCAGGGAACCGACCAAGTGATGACAGGCCTGACGGTCCTGCGACTGGTGATGTGCTCGCTTGTGGTTGTCCGGAGCACTGGAAGGAGCACCTTGTCTTGTACCTCTAGCTCCATGTACAACGCCCCTCCTTGCTCGCTTACCACCTCTTGTTCGCTCCATGTTCAAAAATATAAATATTAAAAAAGTCAAGATTTGTTCACAGTCTCACGGTCCGCCAAAACTGAAGGAAGCAGCTGAAAAAGGCGCCGAATGCCTGTGCCGAACCCAAACTTTTTCCGAACTTGCGGCAAAAATTCGGTTCGGCTCGGGTTCAGAAGAACTGTAAAGTTTGTGCCGAACTAACCATTTTCCGAACGTTAAGCTCAACACTACTTACCACCTCTACTTTGCTCAATGTTCAGAAAGATAAATATTAAAAAGATCTAGAAAATTTGTTCACAGTTTCTTACTGAAGAACTGTACTGCAAAGACAGCAAATCATAAGTGTTCTTAAATCCCTATAACTTCCAAATGGCAACTAGGATTAGAAACAGAATTGTTTCTATCGAATATCTGTGAAATGCGGTCTTATGGAAGAACTGTAACACCAAATCAACAGTGTTCTTCCTTCTGTCCTTGTAATTTAAAACTGCCAAGAAGGACTAGCAATAGACTTTTTTCAATGGAATAGCTCAGAAATGTGGTCTTTTCTGACAGCTGACAACCAGGAATAGAAGTAGTATTTTTTTTCTACAGAATATCTGTAAAAAGTGGTCTTTTCCGACAACTGAAAACCAGGAGTAGTAATAGAATTTTTTCTACAGAATAACTATGAAATTAGGTGTTGTGGAACAACTCTGACAACCAATCAAAAGTGTTCTTCCTGCAGTCCTTGTAATTTACAACTGCCAAGTTGGACAAGCAATTTACTTTTTTCTACAGAATAGCTAAGTAATGTGGTCTTATGCGACAAGCAACAAGGATTAAAAGTAGTGTTTTTTTCTATGGAATATCTGGGAAATTGTGTCTTATAGAAGAATGGGGTCTTTTACACTGGCTGTCCCCCCAAAAAAACTGCAGCATGCAAATTTGGGGAACGGAATGAAATTTTAGGCAAAAAACCTGTGTATCACAGCTATTTCTGTTTAGGACTGATTTCTTAAGTGTCCTGTACACTGGCTGTCCATATTACACTGCAGCATTGTGGCCACGGAATGACATATTCTGCAATAAACTTCTATATCCAAGTGATTTCTTTTGAGAGATTTCAGTAACAGTGTCTGTTGGACAAGCTGCCCCCAGAACCAAGCACCCCACCCCTCAAAAACTGCTGCAAGGAGGTTTTGGGCAATGCAAAGATACAGGATGCAGCTATATCGAAATCTCTGACTAATACTGTCTAGAATTCCCTAATCTTGCTGTATCCTAACCTAACTATATAGCAGCTTTTCCGTGGTGAAATTGCTGGGAAATGGTGTCTGCCTGCTTTAAAAAAG